>JAQFVV010013972.1:0-59516 GCA_028023455.1 Epiperipatus broadwayi
GATATAAAATAGTTGAAAATGATGATGATGTACATGTACGCATATATTTAATTACACACTGAAATTTTTGTTAAATGTATATTGTCATTATTAAATTTGTATTATAAGCATGCTATTCATAGTGAACACAATACATGTGTGTTAAAAATATTTTGCTGTATATAAAATATATATTTAAAAATTATATAGTATTGGATATTATCCATGGATTTAAAATCACCATGATGATGTGGGAAGTTTGAAACTAAATGTCCAGGATACTGAAGCCCCATTGTAAAGAGATATCAATTTTTATAGTAAAAGTAGAGACTCAAAAGTCCTGATGGAGCTACCTGAAGTTTTAAAGTATGATGATAATAAGTTACTTTCACATTTATTAACATTTTTTATGAATATATTGAAGTGGAATCTGAGATTCAGATTGCGCTTCACAGCCCACTTCAAATCTTCCGCTACCAACCTAAATTCAAACCCTATTCTTGCGTATATATTCCACTCACTAACACATTTTTTTATCCTTTTGTTTGAGTATTATTAACTAACATATTTATTAATGAAGATATATGCCTAAATATCTGAATTTAAACACACAAAATAAAAATAATAAATATAGTATTTAAAGAGGGAATACATATACACAATAGGGAACGGAAGATTAATTATAACAAGCTATAATATCAATATATTATATTTTCTGCATTTTGTTATTCTATAAAAGATATAATAAGTATTTATTAATTGCAGCTCAGATATCTATAGATATTGTAGAAACAAACGTGCTGAGCAAATATTTATTGGAAAAGTTCGTTATATGTAATTTTATAAAATTGTGTTTTTAAATTATTTTTGCCATTAAACTCCACTTTTCTTTTAAATCCAATATGGAAGATGCGATTGTAATTAGTCAAAATTAATTAAAGGTGAGAAGCGTAATCTTGTATAATATTCTAACATAACTTTAATTAAAAGTTTCTCTAAAATCAAAAGTAGAAACTAAACTTAATTGATTTACTTTTGTTACAAACATTTTTTTTTTTCAATTTAATTTCGAATTGAAAATTTATCTCGCAATGGCATCTTCCGGCACAATGGGTAAATCGTATGTACAAATTCTTTTAAAGATTAATTGAATTAGATAACAATTAGCAATGACCAATCAGAAAGGGATTCCAAAAATACCAAGGCATGGAAGAATGACGAATTAATTTGGAGAGAGTAACTAGGACAGTCAATGAGAGCAGTCACCAAGAAAATTTGCGTTCGTTAATTTCAATGTGTACTGAGTAAATCTAAGTCGCCTTTCTCACCATTCGAGATGGCCTTCCCTGGAATCTGTGTCCATGGATCCCGATACTCATAGACTATAATTATATGCCTATTTGTTAAATAATAAACTTATTGCCTGCTTGAATAACTATGCTGGACAAACTAGATCTAGTCTCCGAGGGAATTGAAATCATCAAAAGAACCACCACGTTTTACAGAGGTAATCATTTCAAATGCTGCTAGACTCTTAAAGTTACCGTGAATAATTTTAACTCTCACCTATCTATTTCTTTAAACATTTTGTAAAGCTTTCATTTGTAAAATTTAATATTAGCTATGAATCAATATGTAAAATTTTTACCTTTTTGTTAATTGTACCTTGTTCTCTCTATATATAACTTAGCTGTAATCTCTCCTACATTAAACCTCTCCTGAATAATTATTAGTTCTTAATTTCACATCTATGCGGCAATACTTTATTTTCATTATTATATTTTATACTTTCAGATACTAAATTATATGTCGATAATTTCCCCCCAGAATCGCAAATGCTTACGCTATCTCTTTTAATAAAAGAAAACCATCCTTACTTTTCAGGGGGTAATTAATCTAGTATTTTTTAAAAACAAATTTGTTATTCTTAGTATAGCGGGTGCCTGCCAGTCTGGGGAAATAAAATCAGAATTTGATAATTATTGTACAGTGTTATTTTCAAAAACTAAGTAAAAATCTATTTTCTTAGAAATGTGTTTTTTTTGGTTAATTAAATAATAGCACTAACTTCTAAAATCTGCAAATAGATTTATATGAATTAAATTAATATTACTTTCTTGAAATCAATAGCCACCACCGACTTTATATATATTTAATAATATGAAAAGTATTTATTTATTAAAGCATTCAAAACCAAAGATTTATATTATTTATATGTTGTGGAAAGTTTATGTGTAGATTAAAGTAATACATAAAGGGGAGGGGGATCCTTTAGTTCTATGAGTTATATTATATTAGCATTAAATGTAATTCTTCCATATCCACGCAGTAATCAAATCATACCGGTACGCTGGGTTTTTATTCATAAAGATAGGCGATAATTCTTTATTCCTTAGTTAAATATATCTATTTATATTAATGCAAGCATTACGTGTATACCGGCCTTTCATTATATATATCTTTGTGCTCCGTTCATTTTTACTTCCAATACCAAGGACAAGGTTTGGCAAACCTCTTTGGATTTCTTCAGCGCGAGATATTATTGCATAGAGTTCACTCTGGCAAAAGTCCAGCCTATGGCAATTCAATAAAGTGCATTCTTCGTTGTTTATGACCCGACCCTGCTGACGTTTGCAGAGAATTGCCTTCTTTAACTGTGAATTGAAGCATCTTCTTGGATCTTAGAATAGATCTCTCCATTGCCATCATACACGTACCGCTCTCCCATATTTTGTTCTCGTTAAAAGCCTATTAATTCTCCTAAACCATACTGTTATGATTATGCTAAATGGATTGCCATTTTTTTATATGTTTCATTCACACTTTCAGATACGATATTTCTGCCATTATTATTATTTCCCAAATTAGCTTCCCACACATGTTCTTATATAGCAAATGCAAATATTAATTAAATATAATTATCCTTATCATCCAACTCAATAAACTTAAGTATTGGTACGAGTGCTATTTTTTTTATTAATGGTGGATTCAAAGAACTTTATGTAACTGTAGTCTAACGCTATTATTAAAAATCTTATGTATCTCATTCAATCGATAAATTATTGACATATAAATAGCCGCATTAGAATAAAGCCATGAATTATTTGTTACTGATGATTAAATACATTCATTTTATAGCATTGTAAGGGAGGTTAATGTTGTCCAAGGGAGATAAACACCCATTTTATTTACATTGTAACACCAATAACGTTTGCAATCATATATATTCCAAGTTGATTTAATAAATTTTATATCTTTCTAAATATCTAAGTCATTGTTTCATTTATTGAATAGAAATGAATTTGATGTTATATAAAAAAGGTTCCACTTACTAGATGATCGACAATCGCTAATCATAATATCCTGTACATGAATAAAGTTCAAATAAGAGTCATTTTGTGTCACGACTTTGTGATGCCGGCGGGGTAAAAATAAATTAAATCAGTATCATTGGAATTGTTGCTCATAAGTTGGTAGATCTGGAAAATAGGCAAATAGGGCAGAGTTCATGAATGTTCCTGACTTATGTATCTTGCGCATGACTGGACTCGAGGTACTTTTGCCTAGATGCTAGATCTTGTTATATGAACAGACGAAACCGACCGGTACAATATAGACCAATTTCATTTTAAAAATGCTTTTAATAAAAATAAATTAGACAAAAAAACATCAGTTATTATCATGGATTATCATTGTTATATATTATAGCACAAACTTTTTAAGGACTTTAGTGAGGTGTTTGTTTTAAAATTACAATTAAATCGTTATTTGAAATTCAGCATGGTCTTAAAAAATCCAATATGAACTATAAATACAACATTTATTGTCAGGCAAATGCATACAAATTGTTAGGAGCAAAGACACATATTGCTTTTATCAGTATAGTCATATTAATTAATTGACTTTATTAATTGAGAAGCTTGTAGCAATATGTGATCTATATTGAGAAATTAATAAAACTTAAATACATAATTTAATAATATTTATTAATTAGTAATAGTAGCATATTACATGAGATAGTTAAAGTGAGATTTATATTTGAGTTGATGAAATGTTAGAACCGACAGAGGTAACGTGAATAGTTCACAAATGATAAGAGTTAGTGATAACTATTTGTTTATAAAGTAATTACATCCAGATTTTAATTATTGCTTGTCTTTGGTTTGATTTTTTTATATTGCAAATAATTTCTTTACGTAGATAATTTAGAACTTGAATGATAAGAATTATTCAAGATGATTATAATACATTTTGTATTTCCAAAAAACTAAAATTTCCTCCGGCTTTAACCAGCTTTTTCTATTTTTGTCTACATTTATAATTCATTTTATATAAAGTAATGGTTTAGTTTAAATTAAGTTTCACATTCTTTTCCACTTTTATGAAAATTTCATTCTTGTTATTCTGCAATTTCCCTAAGTGCCATTTTCACGTGATTTATTGTTTTGATCCAAATATCATCCTATCTTTTCACAAAGACTTTACCTTGTGTTTGGAAAGTGAGAGTATTCATTTATATAGTTAAATCGACAAAGCGCATGTGCATTAGCTTCTTGGCTTATTAATATTACAGTTTATATATAAAAAAAACAAACATCGCGCTATATAAAATAAATGTCTTATTTTTCATTTATATATATAGGGTTAATTATTAAAATTGTTAATAAATGAGAGTATGAACTTTTTGCACCAATTATTAATTAACATTTTGAATAAAACAGAAGTTTATAAATGTTTGCTTTTATTATTGACACATTCACATAGTAATAATGTCAATAAATCATATAAAAATAGCCTTTTTAAAAAACAAAAAAGAAAATGTATATCTAAAAGTAACTGCCACAAAGTAAAGAAAATGGTGAAAGATATTAGTAAAATGTTTGGCATTATAAATATATATTTGAAAAACTGACGTTTTTAAAAATTCAATTCTACATTTTAAAAAATATTAAATTATATCTCTTTTAAAAACATGTAATGATGAAGTAGGCTCACAAAAGAATAATTATTCATAATTCATTTCATGCCGAGAACTATGGGTAGTGACATTTTCTTTTTTTACTTAAGCAAGTAAATTTAATCCATGATTTTATTTTTTTTCTCCGGCTTTTTTCCTACTGAATAGATTATGTCTAGACAATTGTCTAAGTAAGAACTCCATAAAAAACTCCCACAGAAAATAAATCATGTTTATAAAAATAAATTTATAAAAAGCAATGCATATTCATGTGTGTGGGCATATAATGATGCCAATTTTATATTTTCTTTTAAAAAAATTATTACATATATGCACTTATTATGTTAAAAGTTGTTTAAAATAAATAACTTGATTTATATTTATATAGTTCATGGTAAAATTTCACAATCTGGATAGATCTTGATGCACCGAAAATAGTTCTTGTTTTCAATTATTTGTTTAAGTAATCTGAAATTTATTCTGGTTTTAAATTTTCGGGGGGGGGGGGGTATCAAAAACCTACATAAAAAAGAATGTTCTAATACTTGACACTTAAAAAGTATTACTTTTTTTATATAGATTTATTTATAAGTAGAGGCTAATAAATAATTATTGTATTATATTTATTATGTCAACTAACTGAGCTGATCTGCATCTTATAAAACACCAATATAGCAACTCTATATTCGTAGTGTTTTCCTGAAGGTTTGTGATGATGGTATTTTAGTTGTATTTATATATTGGATTACTTACATCATCTAATATTAAGTATTGAATGTCTTTAGAAAAATTTAACTTTATTTAAAGTTTCCAATTACAGTCAATTGTTAATAATTGAATGTAATTGGAAAATTTAAACAAAGTTAAATTTTTCTAAAGACATTCAATACTTAATGTTAGATGATGGAAATAGTCCAATATATAAATACAACTAAGATACCCATACTGTTTACTCCCCATATATTTTGTGGTTCATTAAATTAGCAGATATTTTGGAGGGGGGGGGAACTAATGATTTGCATTTCTTCTTTGTGACTATACTATTTTCATTCAAGATTATTATGCATAGAATAATAATTTTATTATTATATTAAAATAAAGATATATTATCCAGATTTGTCCATCTGTAAATAACAATTTAATTCTACTTACATTTTGTCTGGATTGCCCCTACCATTGTCTAAATAAATAATTGGCTAATTTTTTAAAATTTATTCTTGCAAATCATATCAAACAATTGAATATTATAAATATGAAATAGATAATTAAAACACTTGTTTATACTTAGTAGAGAAGATGATGTTTATTCTGATTTGACAATTTCAGTATCTGATTATTTTAAACTCAAAAAAGAGAGAAAAAAAATCAAAACCATACTAATCACTATTATCATTATTACTATTTATATATTGAATTTGAGAAAATGATATTGTTAATATTTTGTAATAGAAAAGAAAAAGCTTATCCAAAATGCTTTTAACAAACGTCCCTTTGTGGAACACAGAAAAAAATTAAATAATCATATTTCTACAAATGACCATGGTAATATAATATTTTTATAGTGGATATCATTCATAACGTAAAGCATATTCACCAACCCCACATTAATCAAGATAGTTAATACACTTTTATAATTCAGTTTATATGCTAATAGTAGAGTCATGAAATATCTGTATTTGCAATATTTGTTCAGGTGGCACCACTTCATCAGAAATATATTTAAATAACAAATAGGATGCAAAATCAAATGACCAATTAGTATATTGTTCTGAATGTGGTGATATCAAATCTATTTTTTGATTTTACAATAAACATGAGCATGGTATGGTCTTCATGGGAGAGAAAATTCCTTTTTATACATAAAAATTATTTTAGAGGCACAGCATTAATTGTTTTTATGAACAAGATATGATCAAGAAAAGAATAAAATGGCACAATTAGGCAAAGCAGGGAAGTCTTTCAAATATCAGCAAATGTGACTGAATTTGTTGACAATAATCATTGCAAACTATATCTTGTATCATTTTGTCTTTTTTTTCTGGAATTAGAATGACATATTTATTTATAGGTGAACTGCTAATAATTATGGTGATTGTGATTCATTATCATGCTGAAGAAAGATTTTGTTATATGCCCATACAAAACACTTAACAGGTATAGTTTAGATTTTTTAGTATTAATGTATGCCTATACCTTAAATTGTCTGATAAAGATGAACTCTGTCAATAAAGTTTTGAAGTAAAATGAAAACTTTTGATAGTTAGTAAAAGTTTTTTTAGAAAAAAAAAAAAAAATCTTAACAACATTAATTTTCTTTTTTTGGGGGGGGGGGGGATTTATTTACTAAAGAAGATCGTCTAAACAGATTAAAACTAGTGGCTGAAGTGGGTGAGAGGGTAAATCTCTGAATAAGCTAACTTGCATTTTAAACAGATAAGTAAACAAAATGGGATAGGCAGGGAAGAGAGGTGTAAAAGTTTATAATTAGTACTGTATAATGATCCTGGATTGATATAAAAATAATCATATAATTTTAACAGTTTTTTATTATTAACACCAAATTTAATATAATGAAAGTAAATATATTTATATATTATAATAATAAGTATATATGTGTGGTAGTGTGCTTACATATTGAAATACCAATTTATGTAATGAAAGTATCAACAATGAAGTCATGTGGCTTAGAGTGGTGATGATGAAGCTTCACATCAGGAATCATTTATGTAAGAAAAATATATGTGATACATTCACTAATGGATACATAAAACAACTATTACTATCAAATTTATGTAATGTTTAAATTATGTGTTTTTTAACACACTGATAGGATTAATATCTAAATTACCTTTTATAATTATTACAGCAGCCTTATTTTTATAAAAGCAATAATTTGTTTTATATGGGTACCACAATATTATGAAATCAGTTAGTGAATACAATAGCAAACCTACTAGCTACATACATGTACACACATATATATAAATAATGAAAATATATGTTAAATTGATCATTTAAATTAGGGGTCCCCAACCTTCTTGCACTTAAGAGCACATTCCATAATACTGGCCAGGTGGCAGGCACCGTTTATTTTTTCACCCAGGTGGTGGGGACCATTTATTTTTTCAATGTAAATTTATAGTTGGATATTGTTAATAATACACATAATGTACAAAAAAATATTTATTTCAAAAATAAAATTTTAACATATAATTAACGTTTATAGTTTTACGCTGTAAAAATATAGTATGCCCTACAATTTGATTACAATATAATACAATAATTTATAAGAAATTTTAAAAATTAAATTTATTTGTATCAAATAAATAAATTTTTATCATGTTCGGATAGCAGCGGGCACATGTAAAATGGTTTGTGGGCGCCATGGTGCCCGCAGGCATAGGGTTGGGGATCCCTGATTTAAATAATAAATAAATTCAGTAAAAATAAATGAGACAAACCCCTGTTAGTTAGTAGAAATATCATATTGTTTGATGATTATTGGGAGTGTGTAACATTTACTATAACAATATTTATTATTTAAATAATGTATATAACATTATACAGAGATTCCACCTTTATTATTAAAAGGTTGCCTTGACAACAGGTTGAGATTGTTGATTGTTATGGACATTGGGATTGTTTAAATGTTAACTAATTTTAATGATGTGTGTGTTTACACTTTTTTTCATCTGTCAAGATGTTTTATATAATTTTTATTCAAAAATTCCTATATTTCAACATTTCATATTGAAGCCATCTTCAGTAAATTATACATTTTATAATTAAGTAAAGAAATCTAAGTAGTGATATCATCAAAATCAGATCTTTATCATCATTTGTACAAATATCACCACATATTATTTCCTATTCATTATAAATATGCAATATTATTATTATTATTATTATTATTATTATTATTATTATTATTATTATTATTATTATTATTATTATTATTATTATTATTATTATTATTATTATTATTATTATTATTATTATTATTATTATTATTATTATTATTATTATTATTATTATTATTATTATTATTATTATTATTATTATTATTATTATTATTATTATTATTATTATTATTATTCAAATCATCATTAATATTTAAAGAGGTAATAATAAAAATCTGATTTTGATGTTCTCACTATTTTAATTTGTTTATTTAATTATAGAATGCATGTTTAATATTCCTGATGCCTGTAAAAATATTCAGATAACATTGATTATTGACTCTCCCTCACACACACACCCATATATAAAATAATAATAATTAGAGAATTTAAAATAAAAATAAACAGTTTATGTCTTAGGTCAAAATATTATTTTATATTCACAATTTCTAAATTATGAAATTTGCATAAGTGGACATCCATTTAAAAGAGTTTTTACCAGTCTTTTTTATATTAGTGATATGTTAATCCACTAAATTCAGGATATTTTATAAAAAAAATTTATAACTTGTAGTGAGACCATAATTCTTTTATAAAAGTTTTATATAGCTTTTTCCCCATGTGTCAAAGCATCGGCCGGGAAGTGAACCTGGGACAACTGCTTGTAAGGCAACTGTGTTGACCACTCGGCCACCAACGCTTGACAAGTTTTATGTAGCTTTTTGTTCAAGACTTTGCAATATTTTTGTAGAATTCTATACAGCTTTTGATTTAAAAACTAGAGATTGTTGAAGTTTCAGTAGTAAAAAATTTCCATTGTGACCTAAGCATAAAAGTTTATTTAATAATGCAGCATTTCAAGATTGCATAATCCTGTTAGTGGTCAGTATTAATTCCAATGTTTTGAGTTTACAGCTTAGGGATGTTTTTTCTTGTTGTAGCTTTTGCTTTCACTACTTCTCTAATACTTTTTTTTAACTTAAATCTAACCACCAACTGATTTAGCTATCATTAATTTTGTCCTTTATAATATTTCACACTTTTATATTGAAAAACAACCATGTGCTTATTTCTTGTTCACATTAAATCATCAAAATTAATTAAGTCACAATTAATTAATCCCAAAGTTTAATTAAAATATACTATGTTTACAAAAACAAGCATATAAAAATAAATAGTTACAATAAAAGAAATGTTTACAAATATAATTTTTTGTTATGCTTAGTCTTGTAATTACAGGAAATAACAAATAGCAAGGGTTTTAAAAAAATAAAATAAAATTAAAATATATAGATTTAATAAAAAAATTAATATAGTTTTTTATTATTTATATATATAAAATCCAATGTTGTGTTAGTAATACCATTTAATCTAATTATCATCATCCATTGAAAATAATTACTATCATTAATAATACCACACTGTCTCAATATGTATATATTATAATAACTTTAATAATTCTGTAAATAAAAGACTTATTAAATATGCATGTTTATGAAGTACTGTAAATAAATAATCAATTAAAATAAGATTGAAATAAACAACTATTAATAACTCTATTATAATAAAACAGGCAAAACTTTCTATTCGTATTGTCACTCAGTGGAAGCCATGGTGATCATGTGATGTTATATTATAATATTTATCAAATTGGCTTTCATCTCCATTGAAACTTTATCAAGATATTATACTATATAAATGCATAATATAATAACTTGAGAAAGTCTCAATGGAGATAAAAGCCAGTTCAATAAACATTATAATATAATTAACAGTTGTTTATTTCAATCTTATTTTGATTGATTATTTATTTATGTATTTGTGATAACATTATGGACAAATAAATTGTATTAATTTTAATATTCTCATGGATAAATGAAAGGAGATACTCTGAGGGAAGTACTATTAATTGTACTGAAACATCAGCTATTTAGCTACTATATTTTACTACACGGAAGCTCCTAGAAATTGTCATCAAAATTTTCAAAAGAATATGGATGCTTAAATAGTAAAAAGATAAAAAATATATTGTTGAAATATTGCTAAATTTTTTAATTAACTAAGAAAATTCCTAATCTATTTATTTATCCACTTGTCTATTTAATTATCTATTTACCTAAGCCTGTCTATTTGCCCATTTATTAGTCTATTCATCTATCTATTCATCTATTTATTCATTGATCTATTTATTTATATATCTGTTTGTCTTTCCACTACATGTCTTTAAAAGTATCTTTAAAAATTCCAAGCTTTAATTGGTATTATTTTAAAAACTTCAAATAAACTTTCATTATAAACTTTTAATCTATGTTTTTTTTAATACTTCTAATGATGCTATATAATTAATATTATGGCCACCATATTTTATAAAACTTCCAATTGATTCATCCAGGCATCAATATATGTAAAAAGTAACTCTAAAAATAAGCAAAATAGAAGTATATGTCATATATGAATGTATAAAAATATATCAAAATCAACATAAATTTGCATTTACATAACTTAAACTTATTATCAATAGTTATAAATATATTCTTGTTCAGTCACTAAATACACATATTATATATATAAATTCTGGTTAAGATTTCTGTTTTCAATGCTGAAGGCTTTGCATATTAGGCATACCTATATAAAAAATATATAAATAAAAATAGCCCTCTATCATAATAATATCTATTGTAAATTTGAGTTTATTAGATGACTCTAAAATAAAAAGTTACTCTTATTTACATTATAATATAATTAAATAAATGAATAAAATGATGTTTTAGTACAAAAAAACATATTGAAGTCAAAGTAAGTGTACCTGTAATTAAAGTATTTAAAATGTAATTGCACAAATATAATCCCATTGTCACAATTAGTGCAGAGAGATGGCCATTGATATAAGAATCTTATGAGAAATGGATTTATACTACTTAAGTCAATAAAAAAAAAAATTGTGAGGTATAACATACAAAAAATATGGTTCGTATCAAAAATAATATTTACTCTTTTTTTAATTATTTACAGTTAATCCTCATATGTGAATGCTATTCCATTATCTGCAGCAAATAGATTCTGTTAATAGTTTGAAATCAGTACTTGACAAAAGTTTTTATTATTATTATCAGACGACTAATCGTATTGTTAACTGTCAAATCTATTACCCATTTGTATTTATATATTACAGGAAAATATATAACTCGCCGCATTTGCCATATTTCTATCATTGTTTAAATAAAAATATAGTACTATTTAGAGAGAAAATTTGATAGTAATTTTGATTATTGATAATTATTATCACATGAAAGAGAAAAATCTAACAAATAGTACTCATGTGGTTTGAAAGATAATTTTCCTTTGCTTAATAGTTTTATTCAATCAAGTTTCTCTTTAAAAATGAATTTGATTTTAAAATCATTTTATCATAGTTTTTTTTTTTAAATCAATAAATATCAGAAATAATAATAATAATAAAAAAAATCTAAAATTGACTAAGAAACTTTTGATACCAAAATTCTTTCTTGTCAAGCGTTGTTAGCTGAGAGGTCATCGCAACCGCCTTGTAAGGAAGTAGTTGGTTGCAGACGGTTGTGGGCTCGCGTCCCGGCCGATGCTATGACATATGAAAAAAAAAAAAATTCTTTCTTTATTTGATTGAAGTGAAAACCTTCGTTTGCAAAAGCAACTGCGCTTAATAAAGTCAAAATGCTGACTAATTTTATTTTGTAATGGTGTTAGTAATCAAGGCAAATTCCAGTTTTTATTGAAAAATAAAATACAAAGTAATTAGTTAAAGTAAATGACTATCATTTAGTCAAACTTGCATTTTAAATGGAATTATAATTTAAAAATCTTGCGTTGTTAGCCGCGAGGTATCGCAGTCGCCATGCAAGCAAGTAGTTGGTTGCAGACTGTTGGGGGTTCGTGTCCCGGCCGATGCTATGACATATGAAAAAAAAAATCTTTTATTGTTTAAAACTAGAGAAAGATAATGTCCTTACATGGTTTAATGCAAGTGTAATATTGCTGAACTCAAGATTTATAAATTGTGGTCCAGCCTTAAGACTTTTGGTGCTCAAACGAACTTGCAAGCAAAAATCATTCATTTACTTATTATTATTATTATTTAAAAATTTATAACAAATAAGTGAATGACCTAATTGCTCTGGAGATCATGACATTAGAAATCAGACATAACAGGTTGAGCTTTAATTCAGGAACCTTTAGGTCTTAACATTCTTAGATTGTAATCATTTTATCTCAGTTTAAATCAAGAGTAATAAAACTTTAAATTTCACATCACCATATGGTATTTAAGTTAAAGAAGTTAATATACATGATTAACAAATGTATTCCAAATAAGATTTCAAGAACAGAGTTTAAAAATGTTTTTCAAAATTAAGTAAATAAATAAACATATTATATAACTTACGATTAACTAAATAAGTAGCTATAACTAACTGTTAAGATTTTAATTGACTGTTGAAAATTGATGCTTTATTTTGGTTATATATTAAGATTTTATTTGGAACATTTTTTTTTTCAAATTAGATGTTTCTGTTTTCACTCAAAGTAAGCTTAAGATAAAATCAATGATCTGTGTAGGATGACATAATGGTAGAGTAGTGTAAATCAATTCACAATTGAATAATATAATTAAAAAAAATAAAGTTGGCTTATATTCACTGAATGATATTGCCAATTAGTCAATTTGTTTCTAAGTGACTCACATGTCATGTAACTTCTGAGCAAATATTGGATAATTACAACTGCTAGCTTAAAATTAGTGAACATTTTGAAAATATTTTAAGATCTTCAAAGTGTATATCTTATCTTGAAATAATGATAAATAGTTTCATTTGTCATATTTTTAAAATCACAAATTGTCTAGTATTTTTCCTCTATGCAACTAACTTTAGCATACTTTCATATTTAAAAATTACAATTTTGGAATCAAATTACAATTAATCCAACTTCTGAATCCAAACAAAAAATATTTTTTATAAAACTTCATTAATTTTTATTACTAAACATATTTTTTATTCAAATGACAAATTGTTTATTTCAAATGGATAATACATTCTCAATTATTTATACTTTGCCAAAAGTTAAATATATTTGGCAAAAATAAAGTATTTTTCTCAGCTCAATTAATGTAGATGGTGAAAATAATAAAATGCGACAAAAAGTTTCAGCTAAATATTATATTATGAACATAATTTAAATTAGAAATTATATCTTATTTAAAAAATTAATCAATATATTATAATTAGGTAATAATATTTTTAAAATATTAAAATCTATGTCTTAATGAAATTATTAATAATTTTATTATCAGAGTTTAATATATGTAAAATGTCCTATGGCATATTGGTTAAGACATTCATGTTTTGAAGTTCAAATTCAGGTAAAATTTATTCCTTTTTGTAGCTAAAAATTTTAAGCAAATTGGTTCATAGCTATTGATTTAGCTAACAGTCTAAAACCCAAAATGAAAAATATAAAAACATTGAATAACTACTAGTTAGTCAGTAATGAATATCTATTTTTAAAGTACTTTTGTATAAAAGATTTTTATAAAAGTCTTTGCTATGCTATAAGCTATTTAAGATTGCTTTGCACCCACAAACACACATATAAGTATATGTACATATATACACTTACTAATACAATACTCATATCAAAGCTTAGATGTCTATTGTCAAAATGCAATTTTTAAAAAGCTCATTTTATATTTGCAAAAAAAACTGATTCTGGCAATAGAGGATAATGCATTACATAAATAACAATTTATCAATCCAATGATTACACATATATGCTATTTAACTTCTTTAAATATAGTTTAAGATTGAATATAAATATTTTCTAATATTATAAATATAAATATAGAGCCTAAATGTCATCCATTCTGAATTAACTCTCTATTGTGTTTCATGATTGATTTTAAAATAAAAACAATGACAAAACACTTATAAGCAAATACTAGTGCACAATGTTTCACTAAGAATACCTAGATACTCATTTGCAATCAATATTAGATGAATATGTGGATTTCAAGTTTTTCTTATTGGGGGTTTAATACATTAATACTAGAATACTGGTTTTATATTCAAATTTGTAACTGTTTCAAAAATATTATTTTTTGTTATTAATTTAAAATAACATTTGCTCATTTAACATTTACACACACACACACACACACATGGTTTAATACATTATTACTAGGATACTGGTTTTGATATTCAAATTTGTAACTGTTTCAAAAATATTTTTTGGTATTAATTTAAAATAACATTTGCTCATTTAACATTTACACACACACACACACACACATGGTTTAATACATTATTACTAGGATACTGGTTTTGATATTCAAATTTGTAACTGTTTCAAAAATATTTTTTGGTATTAATTTAAAATAACATTTGCTCATTTAACATTTACACACACACACACACACACACATATATATATATATGTACAATAAAATTGATCATAACAAATTATCAGCATTGAATTTGTAACTGAGAAAATGTTTTACATAAAAATATAATAGAAATAAAAATGCTATAAAAATATAATCTAGTTTACTATCATGATAAGTTTAATTTTTAATTAATTTTCATTATTTACCCATGAATATTTCCATTATAGAAATGTTTTAAAATAGCAACTTCTGAAAAACCAAAAACTCATATTAAATATGTTAATATTTTAATGGTAATTTAGAATGATAAACATATATTATTTAACTCCCACTTTTAAATCTTGAAAAAATATTTTTATATTTGTCACAATGAAAAGATTATTAATTGAAAACTAAGTTTAAACAATGTTAATAAAATAAATTAAGAATCATATAGCTTGCATGCTGCTCTGTAATATTTGACAATAAGAAATACAATTTACCCAAAAGAAATAAGAATGAATAGTTCAACTCATAAGTATACTTTCTCAAATTTTTATCCAGAAAATCATGACAAAAATCTACAACCTACCTCAGTTGTGCACTCTCATAGCTTGAACCTTTATTTTTATTAACACTTTCCATTAGATTTAATTTTTGAAAATAAGTATCTGAAATCTTTATCAGTTTAGTCATTATATTTATGCATTATTAGAGTATAATACATTTCAAATTGGGATTGTTCTTTATTGGAGTTAAACAACTTATTGTATTACCTGTACCATTATGGTTGTAGTTTCATCATATTTTTGTTTGGGTCATAAATTTATTCTATTGTAAATATATTAATATTTTTATATAATTTGTTATCAATAAAGTTTTTTAATAAAAAAATAAATAAATGAAATGTAATTCATTAGTTTAATTTATTAATATTAATAATTATGCACTTTTAACACTCGTTAATTAATGCTCATTAAAAAAGTTATATTTATTAATAATTTATTTAAAGCTTAGCACTTTCAAAGCTCCATGGCTTCATACTCATAGCTGTGTGCACTAAATCCATGCTATTACTTTCTAGTTAGAGGCCATCTATTTAAATATGATAATATGAAAAATAATCAAATAGTGATTAGTCAAACAAAAAATTATGTCAAGTACTATGACAAATTGAGCTTCAATGCAGGAATCTTCAGCTCTTAAGTTATTTAGTTTCTTACTGTAAGAATCTGTATGAGTAGTCTGGTAATAAATGGACCAATTAATATTAACAATAAGATGTTGAGTCTAGTTTTTGTCTGAAGTGAGACACACATTGTAATTATTCATCTGACAAATTTTTACTTTTATTATGCTATTAAAGCTAATAACTGAAAGCATTCAAATAAACTAAAGTTATAATCTATCAATCTGCTTATCCAACTATATAAGTCTGGCATAGTTAATTTTATGGGTTTTATTTTAAGCTAACTATAAGCCTCTTTGATATAGGATAAAGGAATTTATAAATAAAGCCTTAAAAGTAGTAGTTTGCTTGACATAACTCTTCTCCAGAGATGTAAATAAATGTGAATTATACAGTCTTTCACTATTGAACTTTTTCAGTAAGAAGCACTTGACTGTAATTATTCATTTAACATCTACTTTAATGTCTAGATAAATATTTTCAATTTAATAGGTTGAAACTAGTCAAGAATTTTGTAGATTGATTTAATCTAATATGCAATAATTATTCAATATTAAAATGTCCTAGATTAATATGCTGTCAACTATGAGTCAGCATGGATGAATAAATGGATGGTTTTCTAATGACAAATCAATTTAATTATTTTCCTTAGTCTTGCTATTATTTAGTTGGAAAAATTATCACATGAATTAGTTTATAAACTATTTTTTGTTAATAAACTTAATACTCATAGAAATGAAAAATCTATATCTTATATATATAAATTTTCTGTAGAAACAGATTTTATTTGATTTCATTGAGTAACAAAGAAAAACAATTTCCTTACCATATACTAAAAGCAAACTTTTATACTTAAAAGGTTAAAGGGTTTTTAAATGTCATTTTTATAATAAAAACTATTATAATGATGTTTTATTCATACTATGAAATAAATTTATCGATTAATAAAATTACATTTTTAACACAAATAAAATTTATAAAACCAATATATTTTTCTCTTTAGAATATCAGTATTTCAATTTTATAAACTAAAAATATCAAAATGCTATTATTAAATGTTAAGTTCAATATGAACTCACCAATTAAAAACCTTATAATTGGTTGGAAAATTTTCATTTGTCTACTAGAGTTTGAAATTAATTAATTATGTATTATTACATATAAATAATACATTTTTTATATTAATTTAATTGTAAGATCCATTTTAAACAAATTTATTAGTTCACATAATTTGAAAAATTGTTTTGTGTATATAATAGAGAGCATTTAAGACTATCTATTATTCTTTTTTTGAATAAGATAGGTTTCCAAATGTAACTGCAGTAATAACAAATATCATAATGCTCATTTTATTTATATTATAAATTTATTGATTAATAAGATTACACTACTGCCCCATATCTATTTGTTTTTACAAATAGATATTTTTTTAATTCAACTTTAAAAAATTAAATTATTTATTAATTAATTTAAAATTATAATTGATAAAAAAATTTTTAATAAATAATATTTTCCCAGGTTTTTTTTTTTCTGTATTCTAATTTCCTAAGAACCAATTATTGTAGCCTTTCAAATAGGCAAATTTCTTTTATTCAGCTTCAAAAATTATTTCATTATTTTATATATATATATATATATTGTACCGGGTCTAATAGCTGAAACCACTTACTTACACATATATAAGTTTTGGCTGGTTTCAAACTCCTTCATAATACATTTATAATCTTATAAAGGTTACGTGAATGAACCGGCATGTTCGAGCAAAATGGGAGATCTTATTGATAGCTTTAACTATCAACAATGGCACATCTCAGCTGCTAGATTCAAACCCCACTATCCAAACACTTTATTTGTTTCGGAGTAAACTCCAGGCACCAACTATCTATTCAAAAGAATAAACAATGTAATTTGGTCAGTAGGCTCATAATCCAGCACTCGAAACCATCCCATAAACTAGCCCAGTCTAATTTTAATCAGTAATAAAATATTGAAAAAGAATTGATAAAAAGAATTGATTGATGAATAAAGTTTAGGTTTGAAGACAATTTATTTTAATCAACATTAATTAAGTTTTAAAGATAATTTATAAACCAACATTAATTTACTAAATTTAAACATCTTGATAATCTAATTTAATACATGCACATTTTTAAATTAACATTTCTAAACTAGTTTAAATATTCTTGTAGATTTTAATAGTAGAACACTGGTATTTATCTAATTTAACTAATAACACTGATATAATGATCACGCACATATTCACTCATATAGCATTCACAAATATAATAATAAAGCATTAATAGCATTTGAAACTTAAACACACATATCAATAGTTTATTTTATGTATGATAGAATTCATATAATTTGAATCTTGAATATTTACGAAATACAGCAGTGGCTACTATATATAAATGATAATAAATAAATATTTACCCAGGATTTTTGGAATGTGAATATTGCTTGTTGTTGGCTGCTTCTGCTGCTTCTGATGGATTATATCTAACCAGTTAGATTTGGACATTTCTTGAAGAGATTTTGTGCGAATCCATTGGTCTTATTCTTGAAGACAGTTGAACATTTGATGGAGGATTTCTGAGTTGTTATGCAGACATTATTTCTCAGGCAGGTTTTGATGATCTTGTTGGACTAAAAAGGCTGAAGTACAAGCGTATATTTCCAAAAACTGCTCAACAATGCATTTTTGTTTCTTGATACATAATAGAAATTGCACAAGACTGTCACTGCAAACTAGACTGAATAAAACTGAACTCCAATAAAAATCTAGCTATTTATATCTGCAAAGTGTTTTTTGTTTTAATATCCTCCGGCAAATGAGTGTTGTCGAAATTTCAGTGATAACTAATCCTATGACAACGTGTTTTTTGATTGATTGTTTAATTAGTAGTAGCTATTTCAAAACGTGTTGTTTTCATATCTTTAATTAGTAGCACACCACTGTGTTTTTTTTAAATATATTTTTCATTTATTTATAATATTTAATACTGATACATTTATTTTACATTCGCATGCACATATATAATTTTATTCTACACATCAAAACTAGTTTTAATACTATTTTTTTTTATTCAATTCGAATGAAAAGAGATTTATATTTTGAAGCTTTTAATTTATAATAATAACACTCTTTAACTTTTATGAACTCTTAGTTTTATCTTTTCTAAACAAAACTCCCCCTCTCCCCTTTTAATCAATGAATTTCTATTTTTTTTTCAAACTCTTTTACGAAAGATTTTAATAATAAATAATTTTTTTTTTAGACAAAATTATTTTATATACATGTGCCAATTTGGCCTTGGCACATTACACCCCCCTCCGTTTTAGAGTAAAATGCATTATTTTTGACCATTTTATCTCTTGCAATTTTAATTCTTGACTTTATTATTTTTCTAAGTTAGCTTTTTAATATCTTTTACTTAACATACAAAGGGCAATCTGTTTTGCCTATCCTTTCCTTTTATCTAGGCTGAATACATTGCTCACGATCTAAATCATGGACAATGACCACCGGGACAAACTAATTTTGTGGCACAGGGATCTTTTGGAAAGAGGAATGATCCCTGACAAGTCTGTTACGGGTACTAAAATTTATCCAGTTGGCAGCTTTAAGCATATCTTTAACTAAACTTATTTCTATACTACCCTCATTCCCTTTTGCTCTAGATAAATTTCTACACATGTGTATACGTGCAGCATAATTCTACACCTACTAATATTCTAGATATCGAGTTATTGATGGACTTGCTTACAGGGAATCTATAATAAATAAATCCCTTTTTGCACGCATCATAAGGTGCAGCAGTGCCAAGTAAATAACCTAAAAGGATATCTGGATAAATACATTTAAGATATGCATCATGAGGTATCGTATTTACTGAATATTACCAGTGTATGTGTGCATATATTGAAACAGATATTACTGTCCTTCTATCTGTTTCACCTTTATGTCTCCATAGACACATCTATGCCGGTTTTAAACACTTTTTAGTACACGTGTATATGTATCCACTCAGTGTTATATGCCTTTACACAGCTGTATATATATGTTTACACAGTTGTATATATCCACACAGCGATATATTCATTTATACAGTTATATATGTGGTCACAGTTTTATATGCATTCAAACAATTATATGTTTATTGTCACACATACAAGCACCTGTAAATGATAATGATATTAAATTTTGTATAGACATATTGCAGCATTTATATAAATAATATATTGTATAAGGGTTATTTTGTTTAGAAAATGTGGCTAAATATCCTTTAACAACTTTGGTTTAAGTAAATTATAAATCACATGCGAAATTCACAGATTGGTAATAAAACTATTTAGAATAATTTGCAGGTGAGATCAGATGGTCCCTAGGTTATTGACATTGTTCTAGAGCTCATTCATTACGATTGTAATGAATTTCTTTTCCCAGATCAAACCAGTAAAAATTTGGCAACAAGATAAAAAAAGAGAGATTAGAATCAAAAGAGACAGACTGCTGTAAAACTTAGAAGAAGTTTGAATTGTGTTTTAAAATAGATAGTCGCTGGCTTTTGATCTAGGGAATATAGATATCGCAGATTTTTATTTAGAATAATTCGCAGGTGGGATCAGATGGTCCCTAGGTTATTGACATTGTTCTAAAGCTCATTCATTACGATTGTAATGAATTTCTTTTCCCAGATCAAACCAGTAAAAGTTTGGGCAACAAGATAAAAAAAAGATAAGAATCAAAAGAGACCTAGGGCTAAAACTTAGAAGTCTGAATTGTGTTTTAAAATAGATAGTCGCTGGCTTTTGATCTAGGGAATATAAATATTGCAGATTTTTTTTGAAATTCACTCTTTAGCTTTTTTTTCTGAAAATTGTTGTGGAGACCAGAATCCAAAATGATCGAGTAAAATAATATATTTACTGGCTCTTAAGCCAGATGGCTACTCCCAGTTCCTCTAAACATTCCTTTGAATAGACTTTCCAGCAACCTGCATGGAGAATATGAAGAAATTTAACCTATCTGAAAGGCCACTGAAGATTATGATGCTGTCAGATGCCCTATTCCAACCACTATCATTGATATATGCTTCAAGTCAACTCAAGGAGGCAGAGAGAGATGGTAATCATTTTTAAAAAAGCTGCAGTATGAACTTTAATCTATAAATTCTTATAACACTTTAAAAAGAACGTTATATCTAAATTATAAAAACTCTTTCAATTTTACCCTCTTATAAAAATAAACTATCGGTCTGTGACTTTATATATAATGTAAAAGAAAAAAAATCACTTACTTTAATTTTATAAACTGCTGAAATCTTTTATGAATTAAAAGATTTCATATTTTTTTTTATACTCATTAAATGTCCGAAATTTATTCTCTTCAATTCCTATAAACTAACGGTCTTGCCAAATTTCAGTAATTTTAATATTTTGTTTAAATGCATTTTGTTATGTTTAATATGTGATAATATGCTCAGATTTCGAAACAATGAAACTAAGTAAGTAATTTATAAAGGAGATAATTGTAATCTTCACTTAGACATTTTAAAAGCCTTGTTTATTTTATTAAATCATTGTTTCGAAATTATAATATTGGTAATAAACGAATGCGCTAACCACTCATTGTTATCATAGTTATATATATATTGTAAAATCGTATTTTTTTAAGATTTGCTTAACCGATCTTATATTATAACCTTTGATATTTATTAGTTGGAAGGGGATATATATATATATTGTCTAGAGATGATAAAGTATATTTGCTAATGTTTGTATTAAGTCCCATCGAATATACTTTCCCTCCTTAATTAAGAATATTTATATGCAGATTCAGGATCTTAACTAGATTATTTTATGTAGTTTAAGCCCATTTTATTAGCATACTTATAATGCTAATTTTAAGAACTGTTTTGAATTAGCTTGACAGATAAAAGCTATCTGTTTTAGGCGCAATTAATTATACGCATACTTATTGCTTTTTATATATATTGCGTGCATTGCGGGTGTGTTTTTATATAGTACACTTATATGTGTTATGTTTTGCTGCCTCTGACAAGGGTTCACGGTAACAAACTGCCCCTTTATTTAGTTCGGGTTATGGCTATCTTCATTAGAACTGGGGGCATGAGGACCCAGATTTTTCCATAAAGCCAATCCGACTTCCTGAACTTTATGTTCATATATCACTAGCAGCAAACCATCGGTCTCAGAGCAAACCGAGCATTTGATGCTGAAACTCTTGAAGAATCACACACTCGCACTGCAAGTTTATTTCTTTAATATTTTATATAGCGCCATAGCGCATATATGTGGACCTAATGGTAACCAGTTCTTTTTCCCATATTAATTAATCATTCAGCTTTAGACTGGAGTTTGAATCTGGGTTATCAGGTTGAATCTGCATGATTCTGAGTTTATTTAGTTGCTCAGTTAATTAGTATATATAACAGTCTTTAAAACTGGCTGTACTCATCATCATCTCTACTAAGGTATCAACTTCTAACTTAAGCAAGTCAAGTTCATAAGATGAGCATATTAAATAATTAGGCATGACCTCTATAACTCACACACACACATGTATTATAATATGTTTAAAAGGGAACAGATGTACTTGATAACAGTCCCAACTATTGTAACATGCTTGCCTGTATTGAATACCTTGTGAAGATTATACAATTCCTGCCATTATGATATTTTGTGTTAGATCATTTGTTATTGTTTTAATAAATCCTTTTAAATATAAACTGTTGTATATCTTTCTTGCTCAGACTCTAGATCAAACCAAACCACAGTATCTTATCCAATCCATAGTATTTTATCCAATCCACAGTATATTATTAAATGTCACAGTTCATGCTCCAATTTCTTAATGAGTTTATATGCTATATGTGTATGTCTGGTAGTTAAGATTAATAGAGTGTTAAGTGTTATATATATCACTTATTTAGTTAGGTTAGTAATGACCTTAAGTCTCGTGTTTCTCCCTGTTCTATGTCGGCTCACGGTTAAATGAGAACTGAGTGTAGCCCCAGGAATGTCACTCATAAGGTGTTAAATTTGGAGTACTGGCAGATGAGTTGGAGTTTGGTCGGATTAGAGGTCTCAACCACCTCACTACGGTCAGCTTTGGTATATTTTGCTTGGGTTCTGAATTTTGTTGCATGAGTGTACAAATCTGACTGTTACAATATACACATGTATACTTATACACTCATAATACACCTTAGATTAACTTTATATTTTTATTATTAATCTTACACTATTTATTTATATTACAATATTATTTATAACCCTTAAGAAACATTATTTAAAATAATTATTTACACTAATCTTATAATATTATTTTTAAATCATTACGAACATCTTTATTTAACATGTGTGTATTCAATAAATAATAAAAAAAAATCGATTAGTTTATTACGAGTCATTCTTCATTATTATTTACTATAGATATATTTATGCTTATTTATTTAACCTGATTTTATCGATTTTATTTTAACTATTTGACCTACTTATTTATTTACGAACATTTTTCTTGATTAATATGTGCATTGATCACTTTTTCTAAGTATTGACCACTTCAAATTCTTATTTTTCTAGAGTGCATTTTTAGTTTTTATTTTCATCATTAGGTAGTAAATTTATTGTTAAGAGAAGTAAGCAGCAAAGTATAAGGCAATTTAAACACACAGATAGATTTTGTGTTGATTTAAACCAACTTTTAATTTCTTTGCCCAAATACTCGCACACACCTCAATCCTAATTTAATACACTTTTTTTTAAAATTTTATTTGATAATGTTTTATTTTCATTAATACTTTCATTATACACTTATTTATTTCATTTTTATTTTTAAAGCGTTATTTTTACTCCCCCCCCCCTTTTTTTTTTTTAAAAAAAATTTTCGTTTTGCTTGTCTATTTTGATTTTACACATTTATTTTGTTTGCATCACGCTCCGCTATGTTCTAGACTTATGAGCTGGGATATCAATATAATCGATAAGACATAATCGAGGGTTTTGACATAAATTGTTTTGTAGATGCTTTGACATTTTAAACTCTAAGATCATTATTTTATTTTACTAAGACTAACTTTAATCATTTTTAATTATTCAAACTATCTTGATACTTGTTTTTACATTTATTTCATTAAACTTTGTTAAACATTTTCCATTATTCCGAGTCCATGTCATTATAAACTAGGTCAAGCTGGCGAATCCATCAGATTACATATTTTTAATTTTTGTCTGGCGGTTCTTTATTATATATTTTTTCTGTATATAGCCACCCGTGCTGGGGGATTGAGAATCACCCCTGGGCCTTTCCTTAAATCTAGTATGAGAGATGTCAGGATCGCTGTCGGTTCTTCGAAAAATTTTTGTTCTCTTGGGACTATTAGAATAATGTCTCCTCCGGGGAATCCCCAAATTCGACCTATGTCTATATCTTACGGTGTTTACAGCTGGCTCTCTAAGTTGGGGTTTGAATCCCCTATCTCTCATGTCAAAAGTTGGTCTAGCTCTGTCGAAAGCACTCAACAATTCCGCCATTTGTTCCACTGTTTTTCTTTCAGTTCCTATGAGCATTTGCTCGACATTATGAAAAAAACTATGGCGGACTATCCTGACAATTTGTTGTTCAGATAGTGGGTCTGCTGTTAAAGAGTGTAATTTTGCCACTTGCCTTCTAAAAAAAGAAATGAACAGTTCACCAGGTCGCCATTTATCTTGCGAGATCTGGTGACAAAGATTTTCCTGATAATCTTCACTCCAATAACTAGCTAAAATAGCAATTTTATATTCGGCAAAAGTGATGGGTTTTTTATATAAAGAGTCCCACCAACATTGAGACCCCCCTTGTAAATGGCTACAAGCTATTGCAATCATAGCCTCCTCACTTAATTGATTCAGAGTGAAATAGCACTCCAAACTATTTAAATGCTCCATAGGAGCTTCACCTTGATGGCCAGAAAATATCCGTATTTTCAAAAACTGGTTCATGATTGCCGGATTGTTTATAATGTGCGTGTTTGCATTCAAGTGGTCACACTGTTTTATTTCCGTTTGCGAACTATTTTTATTATTCTTTTGATTTACTTTCCAAGCTAAATCCATCATTCTGACTTTTATCTCTTCAATTACTTTTCTATCTTATTTTTTTCAATTACTTGGGAAGCGGTCTCTATTTGATTTTCTACTTGTATTTTAATCTCTTCTATTTCTTCCCTAATTTCTTCTTTTATTTTATTCTGGCCCATTTCGATCTGGTTCTTTAACTTTTCAAGCATTTCAGCTTGCCCTTCCAATTTACTCTTCATTTTATTATTTTGGTTTTTGAGCTCTTCAGCTATTTTTTTTATATTCTTTGGCTGTTTCTTTTTGTTTTTCAAACATGCAAGTTAATAAAGCTATGACTTCCCTATTCTCTTCTTTTTGCTCAACCTCTTTTTTGTTTTTATCTTTTTGTTCCTCACTAGAAGCATTCTCTACTTCTTTCGCTTGAGTTTCTATTTTTTCTTCACTGGGGACCTTTTCTATTTCACTAGTTTCGGTTTTATTTTGTTCCTCGCTGAGAACATTGTCTGTTTTTTTACCTTGAGTCTCCATTTTAGGTTTATTTCTTGTCATATTTATAATTTTAAACTTTACTTTTTTATATTATTTTTCTTTAAAATTATATTTTATTTACGCTCATAAGTTTACTAATTTCTATTTTATTTATTTCTTTCTAAACTGGAAATACATGCTGACTCCGCCTCTCCTTTGTCCATTTTTCTCCACCCATTCTTAATGCTTTAACTCCGCCCAAACATCCACCTGTCTCTAATTTAACATGATGATTTATTTTAACCAATGTAAATAGCATAAATCTCTCTTCATTTAAAGAAAACAAAGTTTTCAGTCAATTCTTTTTTTTTTTTTTAAATTAAAATGCTTTAACATACGTAATTTAGCTTTTGTATAGAAAAACTTTTTTTAAACAAGAAACAAAGTATTTATTTACTATTGTTTCTTAGGTCCAGCCCCAATGTTGGGAAAAGCCATTTATGTACCGGGTCGCACCGCTGAAACCACTTACTTACACGTATATAAGTTTTGGCCGGTTTCAAACTCCTTCATAATACATTTATAATCTTATAAAGGTTACGTGAACAAACCGGCAGGTTCGAGCAAAATGGGAGATCTTATTGATAGCTTTAACTATCAACAATGGCCCATCTCGGCTGCTAGATTCAAACCCCCACTATCCAAACACTTTATTTGTTTCGGAGTAAACTCCAGGCACCAGCTATCTATTCAAAAGAATAAACAATGTATTTGGTCAGTAGGCTCATAATCCAGTGCTCGAAACCATCCCATAAACTAGCCCAGTCTAATTTTAATCAGTAATAAAATATAGAAAAAGAATTGATAAAAAGAATTGACCGACGAATAAAGTTTAGGTTTGAAGACAATTTATTTTAATCAACATTAATTAAGTTTTAAAGATAATTTATAAACCAACATTAATTTACTAAATTTAAACATCTTGATAATCTAATTTAATACATGCACATTTTTAAATTAACATTTCTAAACTAGTTTAAATATTCTTGTAGATTTTAATAGTAGAACACTGGTATTTATTTAATTTAACTAAGAACACTGATATAATGATCACGCACATATTAACTCATATAGCATTCACAAATATAATAATAAAGCATTAATAGCATTTGAAACTTAAACATTCATATCAATAGTTCATTTTATGTATGATAGAGTTCATATAATTTGAATCTTGAATATTTACGAATTACAGCAGTGGCTACTACGTATAAATGATAATAAATAAATGTTTACCTAGGATTTTTGGAACATGGATATTGCTTGTTGTTGGCTGCTTCTGATAAATTATATCTAACCAGTTAGATTTGGATGTTTCTTGAAGAGTTTTGTGCGAATCCATTGGTCTTATTCTTGAAGACAGTTGAACATTTGACGGAGGATTGCTGAGTTGTTATGCAGACATTATTTCTCAGACAGGGTTTGATGATCTTGTTGGACTAAAAAGGCTGAAGTAAGAGCGTATAATTCCAAAAGCTGCTCAACAATGCATTTTTGTTTTTTGATACATAATAGAAATTGCACAAGACTGTCACTGCAAACTAGACTGAATAAAACTGAACCCCAATAAAAATCTAGCTATTTATATCTGCAAAGTGTGTTTTTGTTTTAATATCCTCTGGCAAGTGAGTGTTGTCAAAATTTCAGTGATAACTAATCCTATGACAACGTGTTTTTTTGATTGATTGTTTAATTAGCAGTAGCTATTTCAAAACGTGTTGTTTTCATATCTTTAATCAGTAGTGCACCGCTATGTTTTTTTTAAATATATTTTTCATTTATTTATAATATTTAATACTGATACATTTATTTTACATTCGCACACACATATATAATTTTATTCTACACATCAAAACTAGTTTTAATACTATTTTTTTTTATTCACTTCGAATGAAAATAGATTTATATTTTGAAGCTTTTAATTTATAATAATAACACTCTTTAATTTTTATGAACTCTTTGTTTTATCTTTTCTAAACAAAACTCCCCCTCTCCCCTTTTAATCAATTAATTTCTATTTTTTTTTTCAAACTCTTTTACAAAAGATTTTAATAATAAATATTTTTTGTTTTTAGACAAAATTACTTTATATACATGTGCCAATTTGGCCATGGCACAATATATATATATATATATATATATATTGTGACCTTCTGGTTTGGCACCAGAAATAGTCATTGTAGTAGTGTGGTAGTATATCAGTAATATCTGATATAATCCTCTTTAAAAAAAATGAAATAATGTGAAATTTTTAAATTTTTTTTTATTTTGACTTAAAACTGTAATCAATAGTAAGTGTAGGTATAATTAAAAGATTTTTCAAATGTTTAGTATCTTGTTTTGGGGTATAATCAGTGATAGAATAGGGGGTGGCTTGTTATATGCTTAATCAGTACAGTCTGAGTTGATACTTACTTGTTTTATTTGTTCATAAGGCAGTATTCAGTTTTGTTAGAATGATTTTCTAGTCCATTTGTTTTATACATTTTAAATTTATAGCATAAACAGTAAAATAGGTTTCACTCATCATCATTCACATTGTCATTTCAGTCATATCAGTGTAATACCTATAGCATATTACTACTGAATATTCATGCATTATCCAACTTCATTTTTCATTCACATTTCATTAAACCATTAAATCCCACATCACATTCAAATATTTAATTATATCAATAACAGTATTAAAAATTTAGCTTAATTACATTTTAAATAAATCAATAAATTATGGACAGGTGAATTATATAATGACAAATACTGTAAAATATTTTATTTATTAAAACAATTGTCATTAATTTTATTCTACTGCTTTAAAACATATTTAATTATTAGTTCAGTTTTTTTTTCATTTATTTAAAAGACGAAATAATGTTTTTTCCAACCCTATTTTTTTTACTGTCTAAAGTTTTTGCATAATTAAGTAAGTTGCAGTGGGAGGAGTGATTGGTGATTTTTTTTTCTGGTGATGTAATATGACATTATCGTAAACAATTGGAAGGGAACAAGGTGATGTAATGATTATTAAAAAAGTTTATAAAAGGAATACTTATTACTTTTAAGTGGGCAGTCTACTATTATTACTTTGACAGGCAGTCTATTATTACTTTTGACGAGATCAGTCTATTTTTTTTTACTTCAGTCAGTCAGAGTCAATTACTACTTCAGTCAGTCTATTATTACTTTTGAAGAGGTCAGTCAGTCAATTATTAAAACCTTTACGAGGGCAGTTATAGCTAACCAAGGTCAGCTATAAATAATTTATTTAGCAAAGTTTAATAGTGAAATTATTTTTCCTCTTCCAGAGTTCAAGTTAAAAATTTAATTATATTATTTTGTTTGCGAAATGTGTACTTAAAACCACTAAAAGATACGTCAATTTTGCTCCAGCTGATTGTTCAAATTGTCCCAACATTATGCTAAAGTACATGTAAGTGTTATATTCTATTATTCAAGATAATTATTATTATTTTTTAAGAAATGGGAATGCTTAATAGGACTGTAAAATTGTTTTATTTAAATTTAAAATTAACAGAGGAGGATAAAAGAATATTTTTTTATTTTATAACAATTAAGTTTTTAAGCTTTAATTATACTATGAAGGGAACAACTGCTACGTGTTTCATTTATGTGTGGGAAAGATGTAAACTGTCATTGAACATTCTCAGAACTATAATGAACAAATTTCATGTTAAATATAAAAGAAAACTCAAAATTTAAAATATATACCAGGAATATGTAATTTTATTGTCATATGGATTAGAATGGTGGCATAATAATTTCTATGTTTACCTTTGGAAAAAAAATATATGAGATTAAATACGTCATTAAATGTACTTTAATAATTATTTGTTCTTTTAGACTAGTAGGAGGAATAAAATTATAAATGGATAAAAGTTATGTGACATTGCTCTATTAATATTTCCAATGAGTTTATCTAAATAAATATTATTAATTGAATAACTATGTATATTTCTGAATGGCTTTATGATTATGAAATCAAATGTTAAATATATCCCAGGAATAAAGTACAAGCTTCTATTTTACTTGCGTTATGAAATATATTGTTTAATTAAGGAAATTCATTATTTACAATGTTAATAGCAATTCATTAGTTGATAACTAAAAACATTGATTATGCTCTTATAGATTCAACAAAATATTGTTTTGTTTCTCTTGCAGGAAATGTGTTGTTTGATGCATCAATATTTATCTTTGTGTGTTTAATGTTTAATATCCTTATTATTCATTGGGAGACATGACAAGGAAAGTCATGTAAAACTATTGATAAACTTTGTTTCATTTAAGAAGAAAGAAGAAAGGAATTTTATTATTATTATTTAATAGCATATTAGATAGTATTAGTTAAGAAATGTTTTATTATTTTAAATATGTTTATTATATGTATTATTATTATGTTTGTTCTTCAAGAATGTCTCAAATAGCATAGTGAAAAAAAATACATTATGCTGGTAATTTAATTTTTATTATTGTTATTATTTTGATAAGATAAGTTTGGTCGTGCGTGTGTTAATAATCCATGCACATAATAAAACAAATAGAAAAATCCATTTTAGCTTAATAGGGGTAAATAAGTATTTTTTTTAAAAAAGAGTTCATTATATCAAATCTTACCGAATATATTTCCTTTTATAAATTAGAAAATAATTATTTTCAATAATTATTTCATCTATAACATACAATTTTATTATTTAGTTAGGTTCAATTTAACTACAGATTTGTGCCAATATTAATGTATTATATTATAAAAAATTATTCGTCTTGCTTTGTCCATAGTAATTAGTATTTTATTCTCCAACCATTCTTTGAACATTACCAGGTCCTAAATGTTATTAGATATGAGATTTTTATTCTTTATTAATTCTAGCAGTAATAATTAATATTTTAACAGTAATTCTTTGTTTACTGCGATTTTAAATGGTCTGTATATCATATGCTGATATGTGTGTGTGTCTATTATTAAACTTATTTATAATTATATGTAATTGTTAGTGAAAATGATTTTAAATCAATCGGATTTGGAAGGAAAAGATGATCAATCATTTGAAGAATTAGAAAGTTGTTTAAAAGAGAATTATTATTTCTTTGTTATGACTGAATGAAAAGTATTTTGTGGCTATATGCTATAAAGTTTACAATGTTTATAATATTTTATGGGATTGAGTTAGTGTGTTTGTTAGTTGAATATTTAATATGAGTAGTTTCCTAGTGTATTGTAGTGTATAGGATTGAGTAATCCTTTATTTTCCATGTATTGGAGTATTTTTAATAAAAGTGAATTAAGTCCTCCTTTTATATTTGATATATTGAATTAAATGTGTATGAAGCCAGAGATGTTATATTACTAATTTTCATTTGGTGATGAGTTATTCCACCAATTATTTAGTCTTAAAGATAGACTTGAAAGTTATTGTGGTATTTACCTGATTTGAAGTATAGAAATCTTTTATCCCATGTGTATTGGATGTTTTCCAGCTTATGCTATAGCCTAGTGTTTGATGGTTTATGATAAAAAAGGAAGAATAAAAGGAAAGTATAGTGTCTTATAAAACAGCTGTATTGTAGTTGATAAATAAAGATTGGTTGATCATCACTTCCAACCGTATTATGATTATATTGAAATATCATAAGCAAACCGATTAGATTGATTAACATTATTTATTTATTTTCTTTGACACACAGCATAATACAGATTCATGCACAGATTGTTAATTTTGATATAAAAAAATTCATTATTAATGTAGAACTTTACTTATCATATTAAAAACATTTTGTAGTAATCATTTACGCTTCATCTCATTGATTTTTATCATTTAATCATAATTTGCATAAATAATCAAGCAAAGATAGGACATAGTTGATGAATACAAGGATTTACTTTATTTTAGCAAAGCAGAACCTAATTATTCAATAGTATACTGTACCTTAAAATTACAAAGAAAAATACATTTAATTAATAGAAGTATTTATTTTCTTTGATAAGATAGTCCAATATTATTCTTAGTTTAAATTCCCTTATTTTAATTTTATTCAAGATATTTTAAAGTAACAATGCAAAATCTTAATTTGTTCAGTAATTACAATATTAATCTATGTTGTTGTTATAAACTTAAACTTTTAGTTAATAAATGAATGATATTCAGCAAAAGGCTGAATAAAAGATACTTTAGTAATCAGCTACTAGAAGTGTAAGGCCATATTTATTTTGTTTTATTTTTGTATAAGTCTATCAGAAATCACTGATAGCTAAAGAGACATTTCTTTATAGCAAATAATAGGGATTTATTTAGTTCATTTAATGTTTCAAATAAAATGTTTACCAATCTATCAAAATGTTCTGATGAAAATATATAGTAGATGTAAAAGTTAATGAATCATGTTGTATTATATCTTCTTGTATAACCTGTACTCAATAATATTAAATCCCTTTGGAATTTGTGTTCATAACAATAAAAGAAAAGTAAATGTTGATTTAACTATTTTCTATTTGAGTAATAAATATTTTATTACCTAAATTTGTATTTGGAGTTCTTCTATAACATTCATTCGTGTTTCACACTTCCACACATGCTTATACATTTATTTTATTTAATGTAACATAATTGTATTTTACTTAATTATAATAAATCTCAAGTTATGATGATATTGATTTCCTTGATTCAAACACTATATGAGATGCCAATTACCTACTGATCATTTTTAAAAGGGTATTTGTTATTTAATTTTTGTTTAGATGATGAATTGAAATGAAAACATGCCCGATTTCTTTCATGATCTAACTGCAAGTATCTAATTAGGGTATTGTTTGGTTTATAATATTATTTTTATAGTGTTAAATAATAATTTGAGGTATAGAAATGTTAGATCAAGCCATACCATAAGTTAATTCTCTGAGGTCTTTAATTTTAATTTAGATTAGATAATAAATTCATTTAGCCAGATTAGATTAGTGAGTAATTAAAATTTATAATGATAAGTTTAGTTTGAGTTTAGATCTAGTGAATTATACATTACAATTTCTGAAATATTATTATTTTTATTTTATTTTAGTTATTAGTTTAATTGTATAATATAGTAGAGGTTGTTCAGTGCATATGGATGATGGGAGGAGGTGAAATGTAGAGTATTATTAGTTAATTTTAGCTGGTAGAATTTTACCAATTTAATTTGGCTAGCATATAACTTAATAGATGTTTATTCCTATTAGTAATAATATTTTCTCCCACATCTAATGTACATTGTACACCTCATACTCCTCTGTATCCCTCAACTGAGTTAGTTTTAGGTGAAAGCTTTAATTAAGAGCATCATGAATAGATTTAGGTAAAGTTAAATAAATATTTTATTCTATGATCCATAAAATTGGCGCCCCAGGTAATTGTTAGTGTTAGTGATAGGTGTGAGGGGTTACAATATATATATATTGAAACGATAACTTTCCAAGCCCCTATCGTTTCACCATCAAACCTAATGACACTCTCATCTGTGCTAAGTTCGAACCTATTTAAATGTTAATAAATATAAAATTCGTTCATGTCTGTATAAACAGTATTTATATATTTACGTGTGAATCAACGCTATAATTAGATAGGATTAGTAAAATTATAGCGTCCTAAAGTTATTTAATATTTCTAAAAATGGTTATTATATTATTTAAGTTAAGAGTAAATTATTAATTTTGTTGTTTAATATTGTAATTTTGTATGTGGATATATAATCTGTGCTATATAGAAGGACATGATTTAAAATATGTAAAAGCCATTATCTAAAAATAATATTGAATATGTTTAAAAATTGTTAAAAGATTTCTTGTTTTAAATATATTTCAGGGAAAAGTTTCTCGAAAATATATTTAAAAGCTATATCAAAATATATTTGTAAATTATTTTTAATAAATATGTTAAAAATGTTTTCGTTTTAAAAAAATGTTAAAAGGTTGTTTTTAAATAGAAAGAATTTCTATTATATGTAAGATTAAAAATAAAAGCTGGTCAAGTAATTAAAAGATTTTGATTGTAAACAAGTGTCATTAACGACCACACCTGGAATTCGTAAAAAGTAAAACTAGTTCAAAATTTACTAATTAAAATCTCCTTAGATAAGATTTAAGTTATTTTAAAATCTAAATTGGACAATTGTTTGCAACGAAAAATCTTAATTATAATAATAGCTTATGGAATGTTTCTAACATAAGTTATCTAAGATCTGGATTATAAATTGAAAAATATTTAATTAAATTCCTGAGTTTAGTGGGTCTTGAGGTGAGAGATTCCGATAAGGAAAACATATAAATACTCTGTATTTTTTTAACAAGGGATAGACAGCCATATTGTTAGTGAGAATTGCAGCCAGTCTTCACAATTGTTAAAGTTTAACATGTCTGGCTAAAAGCGGGCATCTTGTTGCTGTTACTCCGCGGGAGAACGGGGTTTCTCTCATCGAAATGCCTAAACCACCATCATGCCGATAGAAGAGACGAGCCTAACATAATGGGAAAGATGATGCTGCCCAGTCAAACTAAACCAAACCAACAGCCAAGAACTTGCAGATAAATCATACCGGTACCGTTTTATTTTTCAAACCGCAGAGCTCTGTGTAATTCTAAATGTAATAATATCTATCTAAGTTAGCTAACTTTCTTTTAAAATAATGATAAAGCTAAATGTAATCAAAACTTAAAATCCATTTAATATTTTAAATACGTCAATTACTATCAAAATTTAATGTGTTAATGTTTAAATAATCTGACTTATTTATATTTTCCATTCACTTCAAAGTAAATTATTTAGTTTAAAGTTATATCACTGCGGTTGTGTCTATATTTCTTTGCTTATTTTATTTTAAATGCTTATTATATTTTATATGCCAATATTTTGAAACAGTGGCACTTAATTTCATCTTTTCAAGAAGATATTTGAAAATCTTCGTAATTTATTTATAGCGTCAACTTTCTGCGCTGTTTCGAAATCCTATTTTTTTTATTATTTAAATGATTTAATATGTGAAATGTGGCTCTTTTATAATCAACCATTTAAAAAAACTTAACTTGATAAGTTTATTTAGAGTTAAATTTAGCTTTGATCATATAAGTATATTTGACATTTAAATTCTTAAGTCCATAGAAATATACTTTCCCTCCTTAAATATTTATTATCTACAAGTAACTTAATAGATCGAAAATGTCAAAGTACAGATGTAATAATATTCCCTTTAGTAGCATAGACATTTATTACCAGGCTACACAAGAGTTGGTCCCAATTTGATAGAGCTAATATGCTATTAACTCGTATTTCATAGTATGAAATATACTATTCTTTGCTTGGCGGATGTGATCTTATTTTATAAAAATATTCTCGTTTTGCTGCTATACATAATATACGTATCTCAAGATGGAGCCACGGCATTGCCAGCACATCTTCTCTTATAGGGTAGAGCAGTAGCGAAGCCTGAGCCAAGGCCAGGTTAGCACGTAAGATTCCCGCCATTCCTGAACACAATGTTCCTTTTCACGCAGCATTGCGATCGGTTACAGGGTACCGGCGTTTGTCGCAAGAACCCTGAAGTTATTTCATCCATCCACAGAGCGACTTTTCCTATTATTGTTTACCTGTGCCATAGCGCATTGGTAAAATCTTATTTCAGCCAACTCTCCCACCTTAACATAACGCTTTCAGCATTCTGAAAATTTTCTCTCGAAAGCCATGTTCGATCGATCATTACTTGAGCTGGTTTATGCGCTCGTTATTAAATTATATATGGGTATTTTAGTAAATAAATTCATGATCAAAGTTCGATATAATTATTTATATACCAGCCACAAATGTAATAGGATTTGGCTTATCGAGATTTATAGGCATAACGTAGTGATTAATTATGTATCAATTGTAAACAATTCATAGGATGGGCACATGTTAAACCCATTTATGAAAATTAAATGAAAGTATTTATATAAAGCTATTTTGAATTGTATAAAAATTATTTATATAAAGCTATTTTGAATTGTGTATAAAAAGAGAATGTGTTCTCTTATCCACCCAATGTTTGTACATTCGACGCTGAAATGTGTAAAACTGATCAATTTCATGCCAATTGTAAATAAATATATAATTAATTTAATGTATTTCGTTCTCTGTTTCATTATTGATCTAATTCAATCCAATTCTAATTACTATTTATAGTCTATATATGTGAAAACTATGCATTAAGTTAAATTAAATTAGTGATATTTTAGTCAATTAAGAACCTTTCTTTTAATTATCAGAGTCTCATTGCTTCTCCGTGACCTATGTCGGCCGTGTGGAAAGAGGTATACTACATGTAATTTCAAGGTGGTCATTCGTAGGGTCTTGAGTCTTGGAATCCTGGCTTACGAGTTGAAGTGTGGTCGGACTCGGGATGTCACAGTCCTAGTCTGGTCAGCTTCGGTCTCTTTTGCTTGGATTCTGAATTCTGTTACGTGAATGTACAAACTTGACTGTTACAATATATATGACAGAATTAGCATCTACAATAATTAATAAAGTTAGCATTTATTTTTCCAGGTTTTTCATTAATTAAATAAAATTTTGAATTTACATGATACAAAAATGTGATAATATGTTGGATTATTTCTATCATCTATCATTGAATGTTGAATGTCTAGAAAATTTAAAACGTATTTAAACTTATCCAAATACAAACAACTGTTAGTAATAGCACATAAAGATAACACAGGATAGTAGATTGCACAATGTTTCAAGTGATATTAATCTTTGCTATTCTTCAGGTGTTGCTGGCTTGACTAATGTCAATGCTAGCATAGGGGTTGAACTTACACTTTAGATTTTTGAATATCAAATTTTGTTACAGAATTGCCTTAAAATTCATTATTCAAAAATCTAAAGGTGTAAGTTTGATTTTTATATAGCATTGTTACTGGTCAACCAGCCATACCTGAAGAAGGGTGGAAAATAATACCACTTGAAACCTTGTGTAATCTCCTAACTGGTGCTGTTTTTATATATTATTACTAACAATTGCTTGTATTTGGAAAAGTTTAAATAAAGTTTAAAATTTCTAGACATTCAACATTTAATGATAGATGATGGAAAGAGTCCAACATATTATGACATCTAAAATACCATCATCACAAACCTTCAGGAAAATAATATGAAAATGTTTTTCCATTCCTAATTATTTTTTTTGGATTATATCTTACAAATTAGAAAGCAGTTAGAAACTTATAAAAGTTAAAGCATCTTGAATTTCTTTGGTTTTAAACATCTTAAAATTTATTTCAGAACATATGCCTAGATTTGATATTTCAAACATATCTAAATATGGTATAAAAATAGATTTTTAACACAAATAAAATTTATAAAACTGATATATGTTTGTCTTTAGGCTATCAGTATTTCTATTTAATAAACTAAAAATGTCATGATATTATTATTAAATGTGAAGTTTAATATGAACTGACTTAAAAAAAAATCATGTAGTTCCTTGGAAAATTTCTAGCTATTTATAACAGTTTAAAATTAATTGCATCATATTTTTTTATGGCAGTTTTTATTGTATGATCCATTTTAAACAATTTAAGTAATTGGGCAGCATTTTAAATATTTTTATATATATGCATCATCTATTACTGATTTATTAAATAAGATATAAAATGTTACATATTGTAATGTGAGCGAAAAATATATATGTTAAAGCTACACATACATAGTCACATTACATATTTTTCATTTAAAAATAAATGATTAAGTTATTAATAAAAATGAAGGTAGATTTTAAGATGCAAATTTTGCAAAAGCAAAAGATTGCACCATAGTTTGGTCTTTTAGAATAAAGTGTTCTGTAACAGAGAGAGGGGTAAAATCTAAAATAGACTTAGAAAAATTTAAAACTCAGTCTCTCTCTTTTAAAGAATAAGATATGTAAAATATGAGAAAGTTAGAATGAAAATTTGTTTGTAAAAGAAAACTTGTGACAAATGTAATTACTTTAAAAGATTTCTAGCTGATAATGAAGTTGGAATTAAAAGTTGTAATAAACATGTAATCTATCTTATCGGCAAGTGATAGTAGATTAATCTAAGAAAAAGATTAAGATAAATGAAATATAAAAATCATTAGATTAATGAAATGTAAAAATTAATTAAAAGAAAAACAGATTCAAGTTACAGATCAAAATTAAAAATAATGATAAGAAATTAAAATAATGAGAAGAGAAGGGTATATAAATTACAATGGTCTATTGCTATATTATTTCGCTCTTGAGTCTGTGAGTCATTCGGATCTTCATTTTGTGATTGATTCATTATGTCATTCATTGACTTGCTATAAAGTATTCAGAAATCTAATTGGGACTGTTGGGGAAATATTACTGCTAGAAGTCAAACCAGACCTAGCATCATTGAATGGTGCTGGATTGCTTTAGAAGTGTTCAACTGGGCTTCAGGCCTCAAAGTCCTTCAGCAAAATTAACTGTCCTGCTTGAACCCTCACTGGAAACAAATGCCAAAGTCATGAAATAGGTGTGCTGCTAACTCTCCCTCCCATTGTCAAGACAAAGAATTGAAAACAAGTCACGAAAACATTGATGGAGACCAAAAAGCCAACTGGTTGGAAACTGATAATCATGAAAACCTAAATAAAGATACTTGTAAATATATTTTGATCACAGTCCAGACCTTTATTTTTAAATGAAATGAACTTTAATTAACGAAGGACTATTATAAAAATTAGCCTGATTAATTATTTATATTTCTTTATGTAAAATATTAGTATGTTGTTATTGTATGTTAATATGTGTGCTTGAATAAATATTAATGTATGCTTAAGTATTAGTTGATCTATGCTCTCTCTTTTGTCACTATGTCATCATTTATTTAAAGAGATAAATGTTCACGTGTTAAGTAAATGTGCTGGACCCTGGTTAAGAGTAGGAGCTAGCTTGGGATATTTCAAGTGCTGGATTGTGTGTCTGAAATCCAAAGCATACTGACCATATAACATATGGTTGGCTGGTGCCTGAGTTTAATCCCAAAAAATAAAATGCTTTGGTTGGCAGGGTTTTGTTCCAACAGTCGAGGTGGGCCACTTTCAGCAAATATGGTCGTGTTATGCTTTGCATAGCTCGATCTGTCCATGGGTATCCTTGAAGGTTATGCTATCAATGGTATTCTCCCCTCTGCTTGAAGGGCTGGTCCGTTTCCATAGTACTAAAGATATATAATAATAATAATTACCTAGAAGTTATGTATTGAGCTTAATAATGCTGTTCAATATATAATGAATGGTTAATTATTTCATTCAATACATCTAAAATATAAAAATTAAAGATTAGACTTTAGAAAGGATTTTGTTTTGTCTGACATAAATTAAATGATATATATGTATATTTTATGTCACACAAAATATGAAAGGTTCTCTGTCTTTAGTTTTTCAGATTAGAGATAATGGATATTGAATCTGTACAAATTTAAAATGTTTACAAGTGCACAGTTTATTTTTATGAATTTGGAAGTGTTTCTTCCAATCAGTCTATAAATATTCATAATTTTAATCATTTTGTGTTTCCTTTATTGCTACTCCTGATAAAATTATTTTTATTGGTTTTTAATGAATGGTCCACTAGGCCCAGAATGCAAGAGAAATTCATATTATGCAAACATTTACAAGTAGAGGTTGATGGATATATCATAGATTAGAATGCTCCAAAGTTGAAATGATAGTTACATTTTAAAATGTCTTATTCTAATCATATTCACACACAAAGAAATGATGTTTATTTTCTAGAAATAAGTACTATACCTACTAAATTTCAGTTCCTGTTCAACACTAAAATTGCTAATTTGAACCTTCAGGATTATCATAATACTGAGGTGTGAAATTCTCTTAATGAGTGTCTTCATCATCATCATCATTATCAACCATTATCAATCCACTGCAGGATGAAGGTCTCTCCAAGTTTAATCCATCTTCTCCGATCTTTAGCTTCTCTTCTCCACATCACCCCTACACATTTTCTTATTTCATCCATCCATCTTACATGTGGTCTCCTTCTGGGTCTTTTACAATCTCTTGGAATCCAGTTTAAAATTTCAATTGTCCATCTATTATCATCTCTTCTAGCAATATGTCCAGCCCAACTCCACTTCAATCTTTTAATTTTTTCAATGAGGTCAGTAACACCTGTTTGTTCTCTTACCCATACATTGCGTTTTCGATCTCTTCTTGTTACTCCCAACATACATCTCTCCATACTTCTTTGAGTGGTCTGAAGTCTCTGTATTGATCTTCTATTAAGTGTCCAAGTCTCAGATCCATAAGTAAGAACTGGTAAAACACATTTGTTAAAAACCTTTCTTTTCAAACACATAGGCATATTTCCTTTTAATATCAAGTTATTTCTACCAAAAGCACTCCAACCAAGTTTAATTCTATGATTAATTTCCTCTATTATGTTTCCATCTGTATTAATAATCTGACCAAGATATTTGTAACTCTTAACTTCTTCTAATTCATCATAATCAATCTTTATTTTCATATTTTGAGCAAATCGATTAAACATTACTTTAGTCTTTTTAACATTTATCTTTAGTCCTACTTTCCTACTTTCATCTGATAACTCCTGCAACATTTCCTGCAGCTCGGAAGCATTATTTGCAAAAACAACTACATCATCTGCGAAATCTAAATGACTTAAATAATCTCCATTTACTTTCACTGCTTTAGTTTCCCATTTTAATCCACAAAATACTTCTTGCAGCACTGCTGTAAAAAGTTTTGGAGATATGGAGTCACCTTGTCTTACACCTTTCTCAATGTTGACTATGTAATCTAATTGTTGCTGTTGCATTTTTATAAATATTCTTTAAAATATGACAATATCCTGGATCTATACCTTGATGATCCAATGCTTTAATCACTGAAGAAATGTTTATAGAATCAAATGCCTTTTCATAATCTACAAATCCAAAACATAATGACAACTCATATTCATTTGTTCTTTCTATAACTTCTCTCAATACTTGAATATGATCTACTGTACTAAAACCACTTTTAAATCCAGCTTGTTCTTTTGGTTGGTGAAAATCCAAGGTTCTCTGTAGACGAGTTGTAATTATCTTGGTAAAAATTTTATATAAAACTGATAAAAGGCTGATAGGTCTGTAATTTCTAATATCTTCTTTATCACCTTTTTTAAATATTAATATTATTACTGCATTCTTCCAATTATCCGGTACATCTTTATCATTTAGACATTTGGTATATAACTTTGCTAATATTTTTTTTGTTTCTTCACCTGCTTCTTTTAATATATCAATTATAATTCCATCATTACCTGGAGCCTTTCCTTTTTTCATACATTTAATTGCATTTCTCACTTCTTCATTTAAAATTCTGGGCAATTCGGAAGATGTAATAGATATAGGAGGTACTTGTTCTTTATTACTATATAATTCTTGATAAAAATCTTCTACCAATTTCATAATGTCATCCCTCTTTTTAGTAATAATTCCATCTTTTTTCCTTATTGCAGATATAAATTTCCTACCAATACCAAAATGTTGTTTTACATTCTTAAGACTTTTATTTTCTTCTACAGCTTTTCTTGCTAGTTCACAGTTATACTTTCTTATATCATTTTCAACTCTTTTCCGCACCATTTTACAAAATTCGAGATATTCAATTCTTTTTAATGCATCATTCTTGCATATCTTCATATTCCTTCTTTTCTTCATAAGTTCTCTAGTCTCAGTAGAAATTTTATTAGTCAATTGCTGCTTTTTTCTACCAGCTATCTTTGTTGCAGTTTTTAAAAGTGTATCAGTTATTTTCATATTAATTTCATTCAAATCTGAATCATGTTCAAAATCTACTAATACTTGAAACCGATTTGTAAGTTCTAATTTAAATTCATTAGAATGTTTCTGAAGATTAGGAATATCAACTGTAAATATAGTTTTTCTTAATAGTTTTTGTCTCTCTAGTTTTACATTAACATGTATCTTACCCCTTACTAATCGATGATCACTTCCTGTGTTAAATTTATTAAGAACATTACAATCTTGAAATATGTATTTCCTGTTAGTCAAAATATAATCCAATTCTGCTGTACCTTCATTTGGATGCTTCCATGTCCATTTCCTTCTAACATTTTTCTCAAAAAAAGAATTCATAATATAAAGTTTTTCCTTCTCTGCAAACTCCACAAGTCTATGTCCTCTCTCATTTCTATTACCATAACCAAAATTACCTACAACACTTTCATCTTTCATTTGTTTACCAATTCTAGCATTAAAGTCTCCCATAACAATTTTAAAATGGTGTTTACTCTGATCAAAAGCCTTTTGTACATCCATATAAAAATCTTCTACTACTTCATCACTATGAGAACTTGTTGGGGCATAAACCTGAATTATCTGCATTTGGTATCTGCTATTAAGTTGTATAACTAATCTTTCCACTCTGTCTGATACACCATCAATCTCCACAATATTGTTCTTCCACTTTTTATTTATAATGAATCCTACTCCACTTGTATTTCCAATATTTGTGCCTTTATAATAGAGCATATGTCCACTTTTTAAATCAATTGTCTCTTCACCTTTTCTTCTAACTTCACAAAGTCCAATAATATCCCATTTAATATAAGAGAGTTCTTCTTCTAATTCTTGCAATCTTCCTTCACTTGAAAGTGATCTGCAGTTGTAAGTACCTAAATAAAAAGTCATCATCAAATGGCAGCCTGGGTCCGCCTCCAGGATATTCTTAGCACCCTCCGCCTTCGGCCACCAACCGCTGCCTTGGTTGGTGACTTTACAGCCTCCTGGGATTAAGGGCCATGCTTTATTTTTGTCTGTCATAATTGTATAATTGGGAAAAATCTTTATCATTTACACAAACATTCATTCTGCCTTATCAGGCACTGAGAAGAAAGACCATGGTGTTTCTTGATCTTAAACTCAGAGGTAAAAAGCCAATAAACTCACCACGCTGGCTAATGCGTGTTGGTGAGCAGCCCATCCATGTTCGTATACTATATGAATAAACATATAGTAATAACAGCTGCAACGACAAGATCGTATGGAGTGGACATTAGGAATTTGCCCTGCTCGGTTCCTTTAAGGCCTCCAAGAGGAATCAAAGGGTCTCCTTTCAGTTAATAGCAAACTCCTTTCTGCAGCCAATGAGTGTCTTATGGATACATATAGTTCTATTTTTGGATTCTCCAAAAAGAAGAACCATGGCTGGTTTTCTGATAGAAATCTTATTATTAGAGACTTGACTAAAAGGAAACATGACATTTTCTGCTTGGCAGAGTAATAAATAAATGACAAAAAGGCTTAATATGATTTGTGGATTGAAACTGCAAAGGAAAACAGACATTCATTGATTGTGGTCACTTTTTTTGATTCATTGAAAGCTGTTTGCGGATCTGGAAAATATTACCAGAGAATCTTATTAAATCCATCAATGGCATTCTTTTATATGATGATAATAATATTTTGATCAGGCAGAAGATGTATTTTGACAATCTTTTGAATAATGCCCAAGACTTGAAAAGACCACTTTTAAAGATATATCAATTTTATATACTTATTTAGATTTGGATAAAGATATCCAATTTAGTGAGGTGAAGGCAGTTTTTTGTAATCCCAAAAATGGAAAGGCTGTAGGCAGAGCCTTTCAGAGAAAATGCAAGGCTCAGGGTAACATATTTTAGAGGTCCTTCAAAATAAGAATGTAGAGAGAGAGTGAGAGAAGAAATGAGAGTTTTTATTTACAGGATCAAAAACAGGACTCGGGCAGAAGTTAGTTATGAGTCGTAGAAATGAGCAAGCAAGAGCCTTTCAGAGAAAATGCAAGGCTCAGGGTAACATATTTTAGAGGTCCTTCAAAATAAGAATGTAGAGAGAGAGTGAGAGAAGAAATGAGAGTTTTTATTTACAGGATCAAAAACAGGACTCGGGCAGAAGTTAGTTACGAGTCGTAGAAATGAGCAAGCAGTCAGTCGATTCACTCTAGCACTGTTAGTACCATAAAACACTTTTAGTACAGAACTGACTGACAGGGGGCTGAGACTATTAGTTCTGCTGGTCACTGAGAGCTGCAGTTACTTTCATCACAGAGTCGGCAAATTGGTACCTCAACCCTAAACTGGCTTACGTTTTTGATTCATGGTATGCCTGCTTGGAACAGTTTTTCTCTAGAATTTTTTTTGGGGAATATAATTGTAAAATTAAGACCTTTCTACAAGCTATGACAGACTTTGCCTTCTCCTATATTTTTGTTTAACATATTGAGTTGCCATGTTGAGGCCTCTAATATTGTGAGGCCTGGGGAAGCTGCCCTCCTGCCCCCCCTCCATCTGATTGGTCCTGGCTATGGGTATTTCAAATGGTAATATTTCAACATCAAAAATATTGGGATTTTTTAGGAATATATGGACTCATGACGTTGTGCTGCCTGATCGTTCTATTGTTCCAGTTTTTAAAATGAAGATTGCAATAATTATTGGGAAATGTCATTATTATCCATTGGAGCAAAGCTATTTTCAAGGATTTTTCTGGATAGATTGCTTCCAATCATAGACTGAATAATTGCTAGAAATTTAATGTACTTTTAAAGAATCAAGAAGAATCATAGATATGCATTTTATTGCCTGGGAATACAAGAGAAATGTTAGGAATAAAAGTGTGATTTATATTTTGCTTTTATTGATTTGTCAAAGCATTTGATTTCATTAATTAACATAAGGTTATATCACTTTATACACCTTCTATATGATAAAGTTGAAGTGTTATTAATAGGCAGAAAATCTGAGGGATTTGAAATGAACACTAGTGTTAAACAATGATTTGTATTTGCTCCAATATTGTTTTTGGCTTTTATGGCTGTTGTCTTTAGAACTTTAAATACAGCTTAATGAATCAGGGATCAAGATGCAATACAGGTTTGATAATGGGATAGATTAAAAGGAAAAAAAAGGTTCTGGATTTACAATATGCTGATGATTGTGCTGTTTTAAAAAATGATCTAAGGAATGGACTTAATATTTGTGAATGCAGCGTCCAGTTCTTTTACCAGCCAGTAATGGAAGAAAAATCTTGAGCAATTTTAAGCTTGGGTGGTTATCGACTTGAGAATTTAAGACAGCTTAAATATCTTGTTAGCTTTTTAAATAGAAAGGTAGACATATCTTAAGGTTTAACACAGATTCTAATGCATTGCTGCTGCTTTTAACTAGTTCAAAGATAGGATATTTCATCACAGTAAAATAAATATCGTAACTAAACTAGCTATATAGAAAGAGTTGTTATTTTGTGGAAGTAACACATGGACATCCTATCAATGTGCAATAAAGGCATTAGAAAAGTTTCATTTAATGCTGCTCCATAAATGACTAGTTCATAAGGGCCAATCAATATGTTCTTCAACTTGCTGGATGTATTATAGTTTCCTATTATAAAATCACATTTTTTGCTGAATTAGACATGTGAAACAAATGAACAATGCTAGAATTTCTAAAAGGGTGTTTTATGATCAACTGGAGTGTGGTTTCTATGGTTAGAGGCAGATTTTATTTACGCTATTAACATTATCTCAAAGCTATTCTAAAGAAGTGAAAACATGATTGTTTTCATCGGGAAAACATTGCAGTGGATGAAATACACCAGAGAACTACTATTAGACATAATACTGACCTTTTCAGAAATAAAAGTTAATGCGGAAGAAGTTAAAAGATAACATCATAAAATTGTGTTCTGTATGTGCATATATTTATGGTTCACAGATTGTTTTGTATATAGTCATTGTGAAACTCATCTATAGCATACTACTATTATGTCTATTATTATTATTATTATTGCTGCTTATTATTGTTATTTTTATCTTATTCTCTTGAACTGGAATAGCCATATTTTTTTTATGAATGACTACTGATGATGATCATAATGGGTATATTTCAGAGTTATTCACACTCATAAAATACTTAGCATGCATTATAAATTAATCATGTTCAAGATAATATCTGCACTTTTAATCTAACTTCTATGTTATATTGTTGTTCTAAAGAATTTATAATGCATGCTAAGTATTTTATCGTTGCTCGTTTATAACTATTAATTTGGCAAGAGAGATTTTAAGAGTCAATAAATCAGCTTTGTGTTAGTTCGCCTGCGTAGATAAGTTTTGTGAATACAGTTTCATTTAATCACTATTTATTGGTTTTTTTTTTTTTTTTGTAGATTATCAATTACAAAGCGTTGGTGGTCGAGAGGTCAGCACGGCTGCCTTGCAAGCAGTTGTCACGGGTTAGCGGGTTCGCTTCCCGGCTGATGCTATGACACATGAAAAAAAAAAAAAGATGCTCGTTCGCATTATTATTATTGATTTTTTTTTTTTAAAAGCATATATATATTGAATTCTTTTGACTGTTTTTTTTTTTAAATAATCAGTTATTTGTGGAATTAGTTTTCTATTAATATTTTTCTTTGTAATCTATTTTCGATTTTTCTAGTTGGATGCCCGATGTTTGACAGATATAAACATGCCATTTAATTTTAGAAGAAAATGTTTACCGTATCCTCTCATATAAAGTAATACTGTGCTTAGATTATTTTGTAATAATCGTCTTTTATTCTGAATCTCTAAATAGTCTTTCTGTTCTTTATATTCTATGAAAGGGATGAGTCATTGGCAAATACAGCTGCTTTTCAGTTTTTTTTTCTTTTTTAAAAGATACAAATTTATAATTCATAATAATATTCTTTTTTGGAAGACGTTTAAAATTAATATTTTACTTCTGCCCCCCCCCCCTCCAAAATATATATATAATTAATGATCATCTTGTTACTTGGTAATAACTTTAACCCTGTATGTGTCTATATTTTTCATTTTTGAAAATTAAATTTGTTGCCATGACAACAGTTTGAAATTCTTGATTGTTATCTGTATTGGGATTGTCTAAGTGTTGACTGGTTTCTAATGGTTATATATATATAGTATGTCCCAGTTAAAAAAAACTAGTGGTTCCCGTCCAAGTTGCCTCTGAATCGATGCATGCTATGTAATGACTAAGTTTATCTATTTACTGCAAAAAAATTTAAAGTGATAGCATGTCTGGTTCATGAGGAGTAAAGTGATATGTTTTGTACCGTAACTCATCTTGGAACAATGCGTTAATATTACATTTTCTTTTAAATTGATTCAAACTGGGTGTGGACATAAAGCTGTCAGTCGTAAGAATGTTTTTAAGTGGTTTGTGTAAGATTTTGTGATGGCAGGAAGAGTATGAATGTACATAACACATTTGTTACATTTTATGGCCTAACTCAGGAGCCAGACATGCTAGCATTTTAAACTGTTTGCGATGTACAGCTAAAGAATGTTGCTATGTAGCATGTGTTAATTCAGAAATGGTGCTTCAGGCAGCTTATATAAATAACCAGTCATCTTTTCACTGGGATACATTGTGTGTGTGTGTGTATATATATATAAAAGAAATATACTATGGTAAGGAATTTACTGTTAACTGGAAAGGGAACCTTTTGATTTCTCTTCCTATTGCCCACTTCATAAGTTATTGTCACGGCAACTGTTATTTCTGTGTGATTATTCGTATAATAAACACTTGCGATTGGGCTATTCACTTCAATACATCAACCCATGTCATCAGTTTATTGTTTTTTTACCTCTGGATTTAAGATCACGAAACATAACCTTTCTTCTCAATTGGGTAATAGCTCTTAATTGAAACACCAGTGGAGTTTTTTTTTGAAAACGAGATGAAGTTTGTATGAATGATCTTCTTTAAATTTTTATAATTACGATAGCGTTGAAAATTTTGGTACGCAATATCTCGAGAAAATGTAATATGGAAAATAACTATAGGCAAAATTTGCAAACTTTATTCAGATTTAAGTGTATCATATACGTTTTGGCATATAGTTATTTCTGCATAATTATGATAGATAAAACTAAATTATGATTTTATTCCCAAAAGTGTGTAAAATAACAGTGGCTGTCAATTGAAGGCAGATCATGTTAAGAATATAATTGCAGATTAGACTGACCTTTGATGACAATCTTTTATTTAGCTACCTGTAACTGCGGTTCACTTTTATGTGAAGAAAGACTACATGAAACGGAACAAGAATTGTCTGATATTAAACAGAACATTGTTGGATATTCTGAAATTAGAAAAAAAAAAGAATAGACAATTGAACACAAATATAATGTGGAGTGGGATTCATTATAAAGAGTGGAATGTCAATATTATGGAGAGTAATGATATATCAGATAGTTGCAAGATTAGTTAGTGACCTAAGAATTAGATAACAAATGCAAATAATTCAATTTTATACTCCAACAAGTTATCATTGTTATTAAACAAGGCAAAACTCCATACAGTAGTGCCCCCCTGTGCCAACCAGACTAATCAATGGATGCCAGAAGGCTTGTGCATTAAATCCCTATCTAGTGCCTACTCATCCAATATCCCCAGACTAGTGTCTGGCTTGTGGCCTTTGTCAGTGAGGAGCCTCGGATCTGAGAGCACTGCACCTAGATCTTAGGATCTAATGCAATCCTCCAGCAGCCACCTTTTAACTCTACTTAACTACAAAACTATGAGAATGAAATTGAAAACACAATAATATTTTCAATATAAGCTCAATAGCTTATATATTTTCAATCTAAGCTCAATAGCTTATATAGTCATATGGGTCTGAATTCAGTTCAGAACCCATACATTTTGGTGTCTTTGGCTCTTTAACAACTATAGTCACCACTATCCTATTAGGCAGTTTTTATTGTGATGAAGTATTTTATATAGATATACAAAATGATTTTCGTCACACTAAACAATATTTTAAAATTGTCATGGAAGACCTGGATCCTAGAATTGGAACATGATTGAAAGTGATATGATAAATTTAGTTATGATGGCTAAAATAAGAGAAGACCCAAATAGTTGTGATTTGAAGAAAAAGATAAATTGTGCCTTATGAATTCTTTTTTTTTAAGAAAAATATTAATCGAAATGGACATGGAAACATCAAAATGAAGATATAGCAGAATTGAATTGTATTTTGACTATTGGAATTATAATGTTCTTAAAAGATTCAACACAGGAAATGATATTTGATAGTTAAGATGTAGAATATATATCAGTGCAAAGCTAGAGAAATGAAAACTGTTTAAAAAAAGGCAGTTGAATCGGTGATATTCCTAACCTTCAAAACCATTCCAATAAATTTAAATTAGAACTTGCTAATAGTTTTAAATATTTACAGATTTTGAAGGTGAGTCAAACTTAAGTGAGTTCAATAATAAGATAACTACTACTGTACAAAGAATTGCGTCAAAGATAACTGATACAAAAAAAGCAGCAGTTTAATAGTAAATTTTTATTGAGACAAGACAATATATGAAGAAAAGAAGATATATGAAAATATTTAAAAATGATTCAAGGTAGATTGAATTCCTGAAGTTCTGTAAAATGGCACACTCAAAAAAAGAATTAATAATGATATAAGAAAATATAACTGTGATTTGGCAAGGAAAATTGTTGAAGAGAATAAAGGTTACAAAGGTATTAAGCAACATATTAATATTAGAAGAAAACTTGTTCAGTAATAAGAAGAAAAGATGGAATTACAATAGTACTAAAAAGATAGAGGTCATTATGAAATATATGGAAGACTGTGCAAGAAGTTATGTAGTAACAAAGAAAAATGAAACTAATTTTAACATTTATTACATCTTCTGAATTGCTAAGCATTTTAAATGAAGACATGACATATGAAATTAAAGGTATGAAAAATGGAAAAACTACTAGAAAATGATGGAATTGTTATTGATCTCTTAAAACAAGCAGATGAAGAAATAGAAAAATTGTTGGCAAAATTATATACCAAATGTCTAAATGATAAAGATGTTCTAGATGAATGAAAGAATGTAATAGTAATACAGATATGTTAAGAAATATGATAAAGAGGATATAAGAAATTATAAACCTATCATTCTTTTATTAGTTCTATACATCTCTACCAAGATAATTGCAATTACATCTATAGTGTACTTCGGACTTAAATCAACGAAAAGAACAAGCAGGATTTAAAAGTAATTTTAGAACATTGGATCACATCCAAATATTGAACGAAGATATAGAAAAAAACTAATGAATATGAATTGCTGTTTTGCTTTGGATTTATAAATTATCCAAAGGCATTTGATTCTATAAGCATTTCTACAACGATTAAAGCATTAGATTATCAAGATATAGATCCAGGATATTGTTATACTATAAAGAATATTTATCAAAATGCAACAGTCGTGATTTAATCACATGATGATATCAAGAAGATTAACGTTAATGATGAATGGCAGGGTAATTCTATATTTCCAAAACTTTTTATATCAATTTTACGAGAAATATTAAAAAGGGTAATTAAGAAAATAAAATTATATGGAGATTATTTAATTCATTGTGATTTTGAAGATAATGTGTTTGGTTTTGCCAAATAGTGCTTCTGAGCTTAAGGAAATGTTGCAAGAATTATCAACTGAAAATATAAAAAAATGGGACTAGAGATAAATATTAAAGGAATATTTAGTGATCAAGATTTTGCTGATAATGTGGTTATTTTTGCAAATAATGCTTCAGAGATTCAGGAAATGCTCCAAGAATTATTAGATGAAATTAAGAAAATTCGACTAAAATATTAAAAAGATTAATGGAAAATTCAATGGATTTTCTCACAAGAAATAAATAAAAACTGATAACCATGTTTAACAATTGCGAATATTTGGGTCAGAGTATTAATATAAATGGAAACTTAATGGATCAAATTAATCATAGATTTAAATTTGTGTGGAGCCCTTTTGGAGAAATAATTTAAAATTAGAAGGAAATATGCATATGTGTTTAAAAGGAAGGCTTTGAATAAATATATTTTGCCAGTTCTTAATTATGGATCTGAAAGTTGGATATCTAGATGAAGATCAATGCAAAGACTATTTCACTCAGTGAAGTACGGAGAGATGTATGTTGGAAATAATAAGAAAGGATTGAAAAATATACGAGTGAGAAGTCTAACATATATCATTGGAATCATCGAAAGAGTTAAGAAACTAAATTTTTGTTGGACTAGACTCATTTTTAGGATATATGATAACAAATGGATCCTAAACTGGATCCCAGGAGTTTAAAAAAGATCTGGAAAGAGAATATATTTGAGAAAAATGAATGAAATTTTGTTGGTGAGATATAGAGAAGAGATACTATGGATTGGAGTAACAGAATTAATCTTGGAGACATTTTCTAACTTACAGTGGATTGTATGGTGATTCTCTACATATATGACCATCAACGTAAAATCTTTCGATACTTGGTTATACTTTAGCATATTGTTAGAATGGTTGAGTTGGGACTTACAGGTCTCTGCATCATTTATTAACTGAGGAAATTTTAAAAAACAACAACAATTCTATCAAAACGATTCTGATTAGGATATTCAGTCCTGTACTACAAATAGCAGTAAACATTTGCATAGAAAATTTGGAAGAACAACAGATAACGTGATTATATTTTTGTTTTGCAGATTAAATGCATATTCTTGGATAAAGGTTTTGTAATTCTTAAGTAATCTTGTGTTAATCACTTGAATTGAAGCCAAATGATAGAAAATTGACCAGTCTTTGCTGTTTGTCACCTGGATCTTGCAACCACATTTAAAGATTTTTAGATAAATATAATTGAATCACCTTAAAAGTATTAACAAATAATAAATATATATATAAAAGAAAAACTATTAGCTTATTACACTTCTTCCCTTCTTTAGCAAAGGAAGTTTCGGACATCTGACAAGATTGATATGCAGTAAAGTGAATTCCTAATGTGCCTTATGCAAACCCATGTAATCGTTGAGTCTTAGTATTGAGATGATGGTAGCCACACGGCATAATAATTTTTGATAATAACAAGCTTTATCTTTCTTATTGCATTGCCAAATTCATATAATATTAAATCATCTATGCTTCTTATTACTGTTTTAGAATGCTTTTATTACAACCAACTATAATTGCTGGGGTAATCGAAACTGCCATAGTTGGTGCTTTTATTACAACCAGCTATAAATTGCTGTGGTAATCGAAACTGCCGTAGTTGGTGCTTTTATTACAACCAACTATAATTGCTGGGATAATCGAAACTGCCATAGTTGGTGCTTTTATTACAACCAACTATAATTGCAGGGGTAATCTAAACTGCCGTAGTTGGTGCTTTTATTACAACCAACTATAATTGCTGGGGTAATGGAAACTGCCGTAGTTGGTGCTTTTATTACAACCAACTATAATTGCTGGGGTAATGGAAACTTCCGTAGTTGGTGCTTTTATTACAACCAACTATAATTGCTGGGGTAATGGAAACTGCCATAGTTGGTGCTTTTATTACAACCAACTATAATTGCTGGGGTAATCGAAACTGCCGTAGTCGGTGCTTTTATTACAACCAACTATAATTGCTGGGGTAATCGAAACTGCCGTAGTTGGTGCTTTTATTACAACCAACTATAATTGCTGGGGTAATCGAAACTGCCATAGTTGGTGCTTTTATTACAACCAACTATAATTGCAGGGGTAATCGAAACTGCCGTAGTTGGTGCTTTTATTACAACCAACTATAATTGCAGGGGTAATCGAAACTGCCGTAGTTGGTGCTTTTATTACAACCAACTATAATTGCTCGGGTAATCGAAACTGCTTTAGTTGGTGCTTTTATTACAACCAACAACTATAATTGCTGGGGTAATCGAAACTGCCATAGTTGGTGCTTTTATTACAACCAACTATAATTGCTGGGGTAATCGAAACTGCCGTAGTTGGTGCTTTTATTACAACCAACTATAATTGCTGGGGTAATCGAAACTGCCGTAGTTGGTGCTTTTATTACAACCAACTATAATTGCTGGGGTAATCGAAACTGCCGTAGTTGGTGCTTTTATTACAACCAACTATAATTGCTGGGGTAATCGAAACTGCCGTAGTTGGTGCTTTTATTACAACCAACTATAATTGCTTGGGGTAATCGAAACCGCCTTAGTTGGTGCTTTTATTACAACCAACTATAATTGCTGGGGTAATCGAAACTGCCGTAGTTGGTGCTTTTATTACAACCAACTATAATTGCTAGGGTAATCGAAACTGCCGTAGTCGGTGCTTTTATTACAACCAACTATAATGCTGGGGTAATCTAAATATTGTAGTCGATGCTTTTATTACAACCAACTATAATTGCTGGGGTAATCGAAACTGCCATAGTCGGTGCTTTTATTACAACCAACTACAATTGCTGGGGTAATCGAAACTGCTGTAGTCGGTGCTTTTACTACAACCAACTATAATTGCTGGGGTAATCGAAACTGCCGTAGTTGGTGCTTTTATTACAACCAACTATAATTGCTGGGGTAATCGAAACTGCCGTAGTTGGTGCTTTTATTACAACCAACTATAATTGCTGGGGTAATCGAAACTGCCGTAGTTGGTGCTTTTATTACAACCAACTATAATTGCTAGGGTAATCGAAACTGCCGTAGTCGGTGCTTTTATTACAATCAACTATAATTGCTGGGGTAATCGAAACTGCCGTAGTTGGTGCTTTTATTACAACCAACTATAATTGCTGGGGTAATCGAAACTGCCGTAGTCGGTGCTTTTATTACAACCAACTACAATTGCTGGGGTAATCGAAACTGCTGTAGTCGGTGCTTTTATTACAACCAACTATAATTGCTGGGGTAATCGAAACTGCCGTAGTTGGTGCTTTTATTACAACCAACTATAATTGCTGGGGTAATCGAAACTGCCATAATCGGTGCTTTTATTACAACCAACTATAATTGCCGGGTAATCGAAACTGCCGTAGTCGGTGCTTTTATTACAACCAACTATAATTGCTGGAGTAATCGAAACTGCTGTAGTCGGTGCTTTTATTACAACCAACTATAATTGCTGGGGTAATCGAAACGCCGTAGTTCGGTGCTTTTATTACAACCAACTATAATTGCTGCGGTAATCAAAACTGCCGCAGTCGGTGCTTTTATTACAATATAATTGCTGGGGTAATTGAAACTGCCGTAGTTGGTGCTTTTATTACTACCAACTATAATTGCTGGGGTAATCGAAACTGCCGTAGTTGGTGCTTTTATTACAACCAACTATAATTGCTGGGGTAATCGAAACTGCCGTAGTTGGTGCTTTTATTACAACCGACTATAATTGCTGGGGTAATCGAAACTGCCGTAGTCGGTGCTTTTATTACAACCAACTAATTGCTGGGGTAATCGAAACTGCCATAGTCGGTGCTTTAATTACAACCAACTATAATTGCTGGGGTAATCGAAACTGCCGTAGTCGGTGCTTTTATTACAACCAACTATAATTGCTGGGGTAATCGAAACTGCCGTAGTCGGTGCTTTTATTACAACCAACTATAATTGCTGGGGTAATCGAAACTGCCGTAGTCGGTGCTTTAATTACAACCATCTATAATTGCTGGGGTAATCGAAACTGCCGTAGTCGGTGCTTTTATTACAACCAACTATAATTGCTGCGGTAATCGAAACTGCCGTAGTTGGTGCTTTTATTACAACCAACTATAATTGCTGGGGTAATCGAAACTGCCGTAGTTGGTGCTTTTATTACAACCAGCTATAAATTGCTGGGGTAATCGAAACTGCTGTAGTTGGTTGTAATAAAAGCATTGTAAAACAGTAATAAATAGCATAGATGATTTAATATTATTAGATAATCACTATTTACTGTACACAATATATAATAAAACAAGAAAAGTTATGTAATTATTCAAGCAATTTGATTTCGATTCAGAACTTTAGAATGTTTTACGTTTTCAATCTTACTTTGAATGATAAAGTGGAGCAAAAAGTGTTTGCTAGATGCGTAACTGTGTTACTTTCAGGTTTGAATCCAAAACCATCTTGGGGATGGGGATTTATTTGCACTATTATCTGGTAATCAGGGATTATTCATCCTTATTATAGGTGGCACTAGAATAGACAACTAATCTTGATGTTTTAAAGGAGTTGGAGTGAAAATCCTTTTGATGCAATCCACATAGGTCATATTGGTGCTGAGTGTATTCTGCATAAAAGAGCATGAGTTGCATTGTTTGGTTTTCTGAATAGAAGAGTTGCTTAAATATTCCTCAAGCACAAGAACAAAATGAACCAAAAACTTATGGTGAAAATAAAAATTTTGAATTGCAGAGATATTCTTGTGACTTTTTAAATCAACAAACTGCATTTTTCTCAATATCACCTAAATCTTGGACTTTTTCAGAAATTGTGCCTCTGCACCGAGCATTTGGTCACATTTATGATAACTTGATCTGTAAACATTTACATATTTATTTTTAATTTCTTCATGTTACTATAAAGATATCTACCCAATCTGAAGATTTTGTCCTATGGATGATGGTTTTTACCTAAAATATTACATTTCCTTACTGCTAATTCTGGTACTGAGACATAATTATTAGACTTTTCTTCACCGTTGTTCAGAAGATTTGTAATAAAAGATGGCATGAATTATGATATACGTGTTGTATTGAAAGCATACTGGGCAGTAATAAGGTTGAATGTTTTTTTTGTAAAAAACTAACTTTTCTGTGGTGTTTTATCATTGTTGCAATGTTAAAATGAAGTGATTTTTATCCCTTTGTAATTGTTACAAGTTTAATTGGTTGTTGTTTTGTTCATAGTGTAAATCATCTTGGTTTATTGTATGTCCTTGTATCTTTTCCTTTACTTCTTTTGCATTTTTCTTTATATATTCATATATATTTATTTTTTTAATAAATTATATAAAAATTGCATTGAAGTGTATATGAGATTTATTTAAAAAGTAATATTTATTGTATGTCCTCAGAAATTTTGTATTTAAAGTAATGTTTCTTATCTATTAATATTTATTTACATGAAATTGATAATAAGTAAAATTTTTACTTAAAGAGAAACCAATTCCGATATTAGTAATAGAATTTAGAAGGAAGAATCTCAACTGGGGCATTAAAATCGGTGGAAGGGCTGTCTGAAGTCAAATGTTTTCACAGTACCTAATCATACTTTTTATTTTTTATTATTATGAATGAACTATAAATAATTTTCTTTTTTCTGAGCTAATGTAATACAAGACTGATAATGAAAATATCAACAGAAAAGTAAAGGTAGTTAAGCGTTGGTGGCCGAGTGGTCAGCCCAGGTGCCTTACAAGCAGTTGTGCCGGGTTGTTTTTTTTTTTTAAATATCCAGTTTTATTACTACATAGCATACTTTCCATATAACAAGTATCGTATTCATGGCTTATAGTAATATGACTTACAAGTTATTGGTATTAATGTATAAGTAGTGACTAATTTTACTAAGAACTCTCAAATCATATTGTTATAAGCCATGAATTATGATATATGTGTTATATTAAGCATGCTGGGCAGTAATAAGGCTGAATATTTTTTTGTATAAAACTATCTTTTCTGTGGACGTTTTCATTAACAGTTATGTATTATGAATAAAATATAATTTTTTTTTTTAAAAAAATGTGTTTTTACGAATTGTTAATAAACAAGTTAAATTATTATGAAGCATTTTTTGAAATTTGTTTATCTTTGAAAACTTGAATCCTAATTTGCTTTCTCTATCAGATTTATATAATTGATGGAGAAATTATAGCTTTTTGTTTACTGATAAAATTGTTTACAGTTTAAAGGGGAAATTTATAATTTATGTTTAATTCAACCTACTTTTTGTTTTTCAATTTAATTACGTTTATTTTCTAATTTATTTATTTTTTACATAATTTATGTAAATTTTAACATCATTATTACTGATAAGCAGGTCACTATTTTAAATGAAGCAGTATTAATTAATACGATCCTGCAATATTTTATGAATTCATTCAAAATTACTATCTACAGCCTTCATTTATATAGTAATAGGCTATTTCCAAAATAATAAAATGATTTGAGAATGCCTTACGGCGTTTTTGGTTTACTGGGAATTATTTAGTTTACTTGTATTTTATTTCAAAAAAGTGAGGAAAAAAATGACCTGATAGGAATATTAATGTGTTATTAGCGTTAGTTATTCTCTAAATTCCAAACTAAACATTGCTTAAAGCAAACGAAATCAAAGTCATTTCTAAACTGATTTTATTATTTTATTAACTTAAAGATTTTAAATTGAAATAAAAAAAGTTTTGAATTACATTAATCATAAAACAATCCTTTTTGGGAAACCACAAAGAAAGATAATTATTTGGTGAAAAGTTAATTTTATTTTTGATTGAAAAAAGTACAAGTTATTTTTAAATTTTCCCATGAATTGAATTAAATTTTGCTTATGTTATACTATTTATATATATATACACACACACATTCCATTAATTTTAACAACAATGCAAATAAACAGCGACTTATATACGTGCTTCTGAAAATATATAATAATATTTACGAAGTAATAATCTTCAAACGTGCATTCCATAATAGTCTAATTTATAAATGTGTATTTAATATGTACATTTGAAGATTATTAATTCATACATATTATTATAAAAGCATATATATATATTGAAATGATCATTTCATTGTGTGTGTGTGTGTGTACGTACTTGACCTACCTATGTAAAAGAGAAAAGGTTAGCAAAATAGAACTTTCAATAAAATTGGTAATATTCATTTAATTATAAAATTCAAAGTAAGAGAGATTTGGGAAATTATAATTATTCACATCCATTATGTTTCCATCTGTATTAATAATCCGACTAAGGTATTGATAGCTATTAACTTCTTCTAACTCATCATAATCAATCTTTATTTAACAAACGTGTTACTGACCTCATTGAAAAATTAAAAGACTGAAGTGGGGGTTGGACTGGACGTATTGCTAGAAGAGATTATAATAGATAGGCAATTGAAATCTTAAACTGGACTCCAAGAGATTGGGGAAAGACCCAGAAAGAGACCACATGTGAGATGGATGGATGAAATAAGAAAGTGTGCAGGGGTGATGTGGAGAAGAGAAGCTAAAAATCGGAGAAGATGGATTGAACTTGGGGAGACCTTCATCCGGCAGTGGATTGATAATGGTTGCTGATGATAATGAATTATTCACAATATGTCAATAATTTTTTTCTCATGTGTCATAGCATTGGAATGAAGTGCACCCCACTAACCCGAGACAACTGCTTGTAAGGCAGCTGTGTTGACCTCTCAACCACCAACGCTTGACATGTGACTATTTTTAGAAACAAAATTATCATTAAAGTAATTCTGTAATAATATGTAAATGCAATAAAGAATTTAAATATTTTATTTAGTTCAAAATAAATCATGTAAATTCCTTGAAATTTATTCGATTATAAAAATCTTAATCATAAATCATTAAAAATCAAATTTTTATTCAAGTGGATTAGAAGTCTTAAAAAAGCTCAAAGATGAAAATGGTACTTACGTATTAAAACTGTTATAGGTGTTTGTAATGACAGAAGATTGTGCCTTTCTCCAGTAAGATGGGAATGTTTGTGAGGGCAGTAATGCCGATTAAAAAGTCAAAATTTTTAACAACACCAAAAATAGAAATTTGTACATAAAAATAATAAACATTATGGAATTAAGTAAAATGGATACTTCTGACTTTTTTAATTCTTCTGCCGTTTTCAAACACGGGAAGCAGGTCTAAAACCTAGGCAACGGAATTTGCATTTTTATTAAATGCTTTTTTTAGAGTTAGAATAAAATTTTACTTATTAAACTTGAATATATTTATATTCAATAGAACTTGTTCAAATTTATTTTACATTTGATATAAATCACTGGTAATGTAATATGGCACTAAAATATTTTTACCTAGTTTTTTAAATACAGAGCAGTGAGTGAATGAAGTTTCAAATATTTTGATGTCAAATTTTAAAGATATTGATATTACTTCCATAAGTTTTCAGTATAATGTTCTTTTTATTTAAATCCAAACACCTTATACAATTTCCTTTTTTAAAAAAAAACTTTATTTCTTCTTATCAACCATATATACATATTCACAGCTTTAATAGCATTTAGACCACTTTTCTTGTAGTCATTTTCAAGGATATTTACTTACTTCTTTTTCTCTCCAAACTTTTTGTTTTCTATATACTGTGAAATGTCGCCTTATTTCAAAATGTAATTATTATTTTCATTTAGCAGGAAATGCATTTTTATTAGCTTTTTAGCAGGAAATTAAGAATTTAAATTTAGCAGTTTTTAGCAGAATTCAGAATTGATTTTTGGTGAGCAAATGAATTTCATATCTGGCAACACTATTTACATCCTGCTACTCAGTGCACCATTGTGCAAGAGCCTGGTAGGTTGTGTATCATCATCGAGAGAATTTTATGAACTGCACAGAACTTATACAGATAG
>JAQFVV010013973.1:0-59407 GCA_028023455.1 Epiperipatus broadwayi
ATAAAATTTTGTAAACTGCTTGGCTATTTGATCAGAGGATATTTTGTCTTTGGTATTGTTTATCAGTCTGTTTGTTGAAGTTGGTGTGTGGAATCCGAATTCAAAGAACTCAACAAATATTTTATATTTCCTAGAAATTGATGGTATATAAGGTAGCAGCATTCTTGGTTTATTGATTCTAAATGACACCACCTTCAACAAACAGACTGATAAACAATAACAAAGACAAAATACCCTCTGATCAAATAGACCAAACAGTTTACAAAATTTCATGTCCAACCAATGGATGTAGAACAGCATATTATGGAAAGATCCATCCTCAACATCACCACCAGAACATTTCAACATCACTATTTATTCAGAAGAGCTCTAAACAATACTGAAAACATATCCATATTCTTCAAGCACCAAAAAACAACAGGCTGTGTTCAACCCACTTTTGCAAGGGCACTGTACACTGAATGTAATGATATGAAATGAAAAATAAAGAAGGTATGATTTATTGCAAATGACAACTATCCAATAAACTGAAAAGAATCATGCTTTGCAATCTCCAGAAAATTGTCTATATGAAAGTTAACTTTGAATAAATTTTGCATACATTACTGCCAAGCTTTGCTTAAAATCTCAATGTAAGCCAACACTTCCAAGATATGCTATGAATATGGAGGACTAAGTTCCCCAAAACTGCTAAGCCTTATAATTCTTTTTTAACAATACTAAGCTTCACTTTTTTGATAAAGTGCAATTTAAAACTTACCACTCAAAGATGAAATAAAAACATGGATTTTATTTTAAGTTAGGTAAGTGGATTTGAAGAGATATATACCTCTGAAATATTCAAATTTCCTATTTAATAGTTAAGTATTAGATAAATGCTGACCTTGAGTTGATATTTTAGACCTTGTGTTGAAAATCTTATCACCTCACTGATAAAAGCCATTAGCTCAAAACTGGTTTGGAGATAGGAATAATTCAAAATAGAGATTTTAAATGCTTTCTCTTGCAGCATTTCTCAAAAAACCTTGTTTAGAGCTATTAGCACACTCATTATATTAGATTATTATTTTTGAATATAAATTGTGACTATTAAAAATTATAATCTTAATGCTGAAGATGAGGAAAACAATTAAAATATCTTGGGGTTAAGTGCAGGTTAACAAACTTAAAAAGCATTTAGGAGAAGAAAATTATTGATTTTTTTTAACATTACTAACAAAAAAAAAAATAATAATAAAGTAAATATTAGATTGATTATATTCAGTGTGCATTCCATGTATACGTTTTTTGCTGGAGATATGCAGTTATATAGTTTAATTGGCTTGCATATTTTACCAGATTTTGAATCCTCAACCTGAAACAGCTAGAAGCAGTAATTACTTTTGGAACAATTCGCTGATAAATGCAAGGCATATATTATTATAAACATAATTTTGTAATAAAAAAAAGGAAATGAGATCATTAAACCATTTATATAATGTTTTGATTATAAAGGGAAGATTCAGATTTTCTGAATAAAAATGATAGGATAAAATTTGATTATTTAAAGACAAATTTTCTAGGTATGAAAATTATATGTTGAAAGGATAATTTTGAAAATGATAATGCACAGTTGAAATTATTTGAAAAAAAAAGTAGAAAAAAATGTACAAATAATTATTGAAAATAATTAAATAAAAATTGTGTCATAAATTTTTTTCCAATCTTTCAAAAATTTGTTTATGAAGTACGTAAATAAAAAATAAGATAATTAAATCATATAGTGAGCAGTATTGAAGGCTTAAAATTGTTTATAGAAAAACATTCTAATTAACTGGGTAAACAGACTCTTGAGTTTTGGTAAAATAACTTATTTGATGAATAGATGACTAATATAGAGGCATGAACATACTTTTGTCAGCCTATCAAATGTAAATATTTCAATCAATGCTTTCGACGTAAAGAATTATGCAGCAGAAAACAAGTACAAGCTAAATATTGACAATTATCATCAAATGATTCTATTCATGAGAATATGACTAAGTTCCTTGGAAAAAATAATATACCAATGAGAAATTTATGATAACAATTATAATCCTTCATTTTGGCTAGCTGAAGAGGTGTGTTATTTGTCACTCTTATGTCAAAAAGTTTATAGAAGAGAAAGTGTGTCTATATGATCACATTATATGTTGAACTTGATCATGAGTCTGATTTGTTGAATTATCTTCTGAAATGTGAATAGAATAATTGATTTATGAAATATCTTATCTACAATTCAATGCTAAAGACTTGTCAGAATCTTACAAACAAATTAGACTATGTTTTAGACTGATGTAGGACATTTCAACTCAAGAAAGAAAGTCATCCTTCCAATGGGTTAAATATAGTTATATAAGAGACTTCAGACCACTCAAAGAAGTATGGAGAGATGCATGTTGGGAGTAACAAGAAGAGATCGAAAACACAATATATGGGTAAGAGAACAAACAGGTGTTACTGACCTCATTGAAAAAATTAAAAGACTGAAATGGATTTGAGCTGAACATATTTCTAGAAGAGATGATAATAGATGGATAATTGAAATTATAAACTGGATTCCAAGATATTGTAAAAGACCCAGAAAGAGACCACATGTGAGACGGATGGATGAAATAAAGTGTGCAGGAGTGATATGGAGAAGAGAAACTAAAGATCGAAAAAGATAGATTTAACTTGGAGAGACTTTCATCCTGCAGTGGATTGATAATGGTTGTTGTTTTTGATGATGATGATGATGATGATGATGAAAGTATCTATAATATATTATAATCGATATATATTAAAAAACTTTTTTATTTAAACATTCTAATCTTAGAATAATTATATTCAGATTTTTTTTCCCACCTAATACTAGTTTAGAAATCTTATACAAATTTTACAAATATTTTTTTATAAAAAAAAAAAAAAAGCAACAATAATTAAACTATAAAATTTTATAATTATAAAATGCAAAAAGAAATTTCAAAAAATTATAATAACATTTTAAAAGAAAACCTTTTCTTGAGCCGTCTGTGTTTATAAATTTTCAAGAAATGAGAGAATGCTCTAAATAGCTGAATAAAAAATCAGGTGGATCAGGGCTAATATTTAAGTTTAATTTTATCTTAGAAAATTAGAGAAAATAGAATTAAGTATAAAGTAAAAACTTAGAAACTATAGTCTAAAGAAAATAAAAATTGTTGTTCTAGTGTTTGAGAAGACAAACCATTCACTGTTATTGATAAGTGTATTTGATAATGGTGTAGGAGATTCCTATACTTCTAATCTAAGACAATGGATTAGAACATAATTCACGATTTATTCGTCTTGGTGAAATAAGAAAAACACATTATAATAATATGCAAGAGGTTTTTCCTAGTTGCTAAGAAGACATTGATTATAATAACTTTTCAATTTCTATCAGAAAATTCAAATATTTTGATTCAGAAAATCAATGTTTGAAATTTTTTAATGATCATGTGATTATTAAGATAAAACACATTGTTAAGCATTGTTAGCCGAGAGGTCAGCACAGCCGCCTTGCAAGCAAGCAGTTGGTTGCAGATGGTTGTTGCAGGTTCACCTCTCGTCAGATGCTATGACATATGGAAAAAAAACATTGGATTATACATTTTAATAGATAAACGCAGAGTAGGAACTGACTTTTAGAGTGCTGTCCTGCTTAATGATTTTAAGTTCTCTTGTACTGGAATCCCAAACTAGGGGGGAGGGGATCCAGAGCACATGCTTTCTTGACTAGGTCTATTAATTGGATAGAGCTTAGATTTTTTTAATAAATAGTCATTCTATTCGTGTTTGTTGCTTTTGCTTATACATTAAATGCTAAGATTCACTAGACTTGTGGATGAGTTTCTTAGTTTTTGTAAATCCTATCCAATTAATTGAAGATCCTTATGAAAGGTTTGTTATTTTGTATCCCAGATTAATAAGAAATGAAATAATGTTGGTATATATAAACCAGATCAGTATTGGTTCAAGTGATTTTTCTGAAATACATTTATATGTATTGCATCTCTTCAGTGATGCTCAGATTTCAGTAAAATTTTAATAGTGTTTATTTATATATGGGTTTGAATGTTTAAGTACTACATTATATGCAGTGATAATCAGAAAAGAAATCAGGAAGTATAGAAGGATTAAGGGAAGTAAAGAAGTAGGTCAATCAGGGAGAGATTGGATTATTATAAAAGGAGATTGAATTCAGAAGGAAGAATATTTCAACACTCACAAATGGCTTATTTATCAAATGAAAATATTTGCCAAAAATATAGTTTATGACATATTAAAATCTCCTATTAATATAATTCAACTTTAGAGCATAAAGTTTAGTTTATTCTTATAAATATTGAAGACATGAGTTGTGAATCAATATATATATGTATTATTTTTATATACTTTTATTTGTGTATATTATTTTATGAAGTAGAAGGTATTTGAAATATATTTAAACATTTCTTAAAAAATATTAATGGTAATTTAATGTAAATTATTGGATGTTGAAATAAATATTAAAAGCCAGTTTTTGCTGAAAATCGGTGAGTCCATATTCATCGAATGCATTTCTTTTAACTTTAGCCGTATAATAAGATTATACAATATTAATATTTTTGCTTTTATTATTGTTGTTAAGGAAAATCTATTTTCAATTAATTTCCATTTTGGTCATGTGTGCTTGTTTTAATTTTACGGTAAGTATTCATTTGTTTAAAGGTGATTACGTATATACAATTATTATTTTAAATGTGTTGCTAAAAACTCAGAAACCAAAAATTTAATATCAGAGAAGAAATGTTAATATAATACAAAAGAGTTCAAATGAAAATCTGCAAAGATAAGTTTTTAACAATAAAGATGATACCTTTTGAAATAGGTTTTATTCTATTTAAATATAAATATAGCTAACTTTATCAGAGGATGCTTTTAGCCAATCAGTATAGACTTTGATTATAAATAAATGACAAAGTCTGGAAAAATAATATTTATCATTAAAGTATTTAGTTATATTTGCAAATAATGTGGTTCCTAGTTTTATCATCATCATTATTTTGGGATTATGCTAGTCCTTATATAATATCAATATATAAAAATTATTTCCCTTATAGAACATTAAAAAGAATTTAGAAATCTCCAATAAAAGAATTTTTTATAGTCGTGACAAAATGGATCAGGATATTGCAAGTCTTTGAAAGTGCTCTAATCCATATTCAAAAAAAAAAGTATATCTATAAAAATAGACAACTGCCAATTTGATAAAATTTCATTCAAAGCGTTAATGGATCCTTGGAAATTTTTATAGTGACTTCTCACATATCAGTCATAAAAAAAGAAAGTTGGAAAAAAACTTGTAAACTTTTTTTCTGAAGGTTTGTGATGATGGTGTTCTATTTGTATTTTTATATTGGACTATTTCTATCGTCTAATATATGTACTGAATGTCTTTAGAAAAATTTAAATTTATTTAAATATTCCAAATACATTCAACTGTTAGTAATATACTAACCTGTTTGATGTACTATTACTAACTGTTGAATATATTTGGAATATTTAAATAAAGTTAAATTTTTTTAAAGACATTCAATACGTATATTAGATGATGGAAATAGTTCAATATAAAAATAAAACTTGTAAACTGTCTTATTCTGTTTCTTGGTTAGTTAACAGTTAAATTACTTCTGCTTGCAGAAAAAAAGATTGAATAAAAGATATTAATAATACAACAATATTGTTTAAATATCTGAATGTTTTTTATATAATTTTCACTGATTTTTTAGTACAGGCAAAAGATCTGTCCTTTAAAAATGCAAAATAATAGCAAATAAGAAATGCATTTTGATTCGAAACATTTGTGTCCATTAAATTAACCTCGTATTTTCTCCTTAGCACAAAACATGAAATTTTATAAATTCTTTGGTGTTGTTAAGTTGAATTTTGGTTTTAAGCTTTAGAAACAATCATATGGTCTTTTGTTTTTGAAAAGTTTAAGAATAGCATTGGTTTCCGAAATAAACATTGTTGTTAAATAATCCTTGAATTACAATTACTTGCATGAACAATATTGCTGTAATTATTCCATGTAATACTAATAAGTGTAATAAATCACTGAACTTACTATCATATTTATGTATACACGTTATTTTTGTGATAAAGAAAAGTGATTCGATAGAATTTAGAATTAAAATTATAGATTTTGTATTATGAATAATAAGCATTCTAGAAATAAAGAAAGAAACATAAAGCTTTATTTAAATTTAAGAGGACTTCACTCTGAAATCTAAAAGTTAGTATTTAAGATGAAATGATGTATTTACAAGTCAAACATATATTTTAAGAAGTTCTCATATATTCTTTCATATGCAAAATGAGAAGGGCAATTATAGTACGCTATGGCGGCAATAATAAAACAATAGTAACCCACAAATGCATAAAAATAATGCAATTTAATGATTTACATAAAGAAAACTAAGTTATTATAAAAATCCCTTTAAAAATTGCACTATTAACTTTAAGTAACTTATCAAAAACAACATAAAAAAAAATTTCTTTTATTCTAATGAAAGATGAACAAAATACTTTCCAGACTTTATTTAATAAATTATATTATTGGTATTAATGATAAATTTTTATAAGTGAAACAAAAGCTATATTTTTTATTAATAGCAAATCATATTCTCATAATTTAAAAAATTTCAGTATATTATGAACCTTAATTTTCTATATAAACTTTAAAACTTTATGTATACATGTGTGGATGCATGTATGTTATTTACATGTCTATACAAATATCCAAGCATTTAAGAAGTTTATTGCTCAACAACTTGATCATCATACATATTTCATTCTAAAACTATTAATCTATTTGAATGTGTGAAACATCAAACACCTAATTAGAATGATGAGATAGATAGATAGATAGATAGATAGATAGATAGATAGATAGATAGATAGATAGATAGATAGATAGATAGATAGATAGATAGATAGATAGATAGATAGATAGATAGATAGATAGATAGATAGATAGATAGATAGATAGATAGATAGATAGATAGATAGATAGATAGATAGATAGATAGATAGATAGATAGATAGATAGATAGATAGATAGATAGATAGATAGATAGATAGATGGATAGATGGATAGATGGATAGATAGATAGATAGATAGATAGATAGATGGATAGATAGATAGATAGATAGATAGATAGATAGATAGATAGATAGATAGATAGATAGATAGATAGATAGATAGATAGATAGATAGATAGATAGATAGATAGATAGATAGATAGATAGATAGATAGATAGATAGATAGATAGATAGATAGATAGATAGATAGATAGATAGATAGATAGATAGATAGATAGATAGATAGATAGATAGATAGATAGATAGATAGATAGATAGATAGATAGATAGATAGATAGAACAAAAAATTCTGGAATATTCTATAGTAATCAAAATATCAATGTATAATAATAAATAATAATTATAGCCAGCTTAAGGCATGTCTTCCATCTTGAGTAGCATTTTACAGTTAAAATTTTAAGAAGAAAACATATCATTAAAGTATAACTTTCACACATGAATGGCCAACTGTCCATAATTTATGTATATTAGCTCAATTATATTATTTATTATAATAAATTATGTCATATTATAAAATTTGACTCTTTGATTTTTCTTTTCTTCAAATCATTTTCCATATATAAAATGAAAACATATACATAAATTCATAATCTTCTTCTTTTTCTTTCCAAAAAAAAACTTTATTTTCATAATTATTAGTGAATAATGGTATTTTATGGTGAACAATATATAAAATAAAGACACTGACAAAGCAAAAACTGCCAATACAAATAACTGAATATCTGCAAATATAGATTTAATTTCATCCATAGAATATTACAACTTATATAAAAGTTTATATTCGTGAATTCTCTTTTTCAGTGTACAATGTGACTCAGCAATGTAACTGGACCCACAATGGCACACAACTTTGTAAATAATATCAAATTTATTGATTTTATAATTGCATCCTTTTCTTCATTAATAATTAATCTATTAGTGCTGGCTCCAACATTGATTGCCCCTATTATTTATATAAAGTAATAAAACCCATGTTTTCTTTTCAATACTTTTCTTTCTGTATGTATGTGTAAATATGTAGAGTGCATATATAAACCAATAATCTCTTCTCTTTCAGAAAACAAAAGTAAAATAAGAATTATTAATTGTGGACATATCTTCTGGTAATAAAAGCTTTGAATATATTTCATGACATCTTTGCCCCTCAAGATTTCTTACAAATCTCCTTTGACAAACCATCTTCAATTGGGCCTTTTTAATATACTAACTTCAATTTACATTTTTGAAAAATGCAAACAATTTTAGATAATAGTGAAAACATTGGTGCAAAATTTGTGATGTATAATGCAATGTAAAGAATAGCAAAATGAAATAAGACAACATCAATATTTATATAAAGCAGTTTTCCAGATTTTCAGTTTGCTGCATTTGATCAGAAGACTCTTCATATTTTAAAGAAAAATTTGCATATAAAGTATTTAAAAAGTCACAGCCATAATAATATGGTATACAAACAAATTTGAAAATCATAATCTGAAAAAAATACAACATTGATGAAATCTAATTTAAGAATTGGATAACAACATTATTTATAATGCCATATTATTAATTGTCATTTATATTAGTATTCTGTATAATACTAAATCATCCATGCACTTTACTACTGTTACACAATGCTTTATTTACCATCCTCTTTTGCAGTTTAGGTTTCGATTGCTCCAGCAATCTTCTTCAGAACTTTTATATCTCCTAACTTCAATGCTAAATTCAAATTTTCAAATTTTTACTGTAAACTGTAAAAGAGGGTGGTAAATAAAGCATTGTGTAACAGTAGTAAAGTACACGGACGATTTAGTATTATATGGTATACATTTGGCAATGTAATAAGAAAAAGTAGTTATTATATTAGTATTATGGATAATTCTTGGTGTTAATATTTGATTGTATATCATGTTATAATTATTGATAAAACTTATTGTATTTGTAGATATTTCCAAGTCAAAACTATTTTTGTAAATGCAATACTTCTTCTATAAAAAACAATGATATAGTATTGTGATACTTTATTATAACATAAGTACATAATCTGTTTTAGGGTTAAATTCAGGTTAATATTAGATCCAAAAGCCCAGACAAAAATGCTTGTCTCTAATTGGTACATATTGACCCTTCAAACCAAGATTTTAATTCAATTCTGAGTAAAGCAGAACAAAACATCCTATTAAGCATTTTTTCTAGTGTTAAAATGGATCACTAATACTTATTTAATGTTTCTTAGATTTATTATATTTATATTAAAGAAAAAGAAATCTTACAAATATGTTCATATTTTTAAATAATATTGGTCGAGAAAGCTTTTTATATTATTTTAAATAAAGTCTGAAGTTCATTTGTCTTTTATTGTATCTTTATTTATATGAAAAATGAAAAGAGAGAGAAATGAAGTTTGTTAATACATCAATAAGTTCAAATTCATATACTATACTGCAATATTAAAGATATTACTTATATTAAAGCAGTTGAGTAAAAAGTAGATATGTAACATACAATTTTTTTCATTAAGAATTATAATTATATATGAGGAGGAACCCAAAAATAACCCAAATTATTTTCTGGTAAGTGTTCCTATTGTCACATATGCTTTTGATGTTACATACCTTATGCAGGGACTCTTTTACAGCAATCTGTCAAATTACATTATCATCTGAAATCATAGTGCGACTTAGCACAATTTTTTATAATATGAATTTCATATATTTGGCAATTTTTTGTTATGCCTGAAAACTGGGAATAATGTGAAAATTCTGGGTTTTTTTGTTTAGGTAGAACAGCAGGAAAACAGTTATAATACTTGAAACAGATTGCAAGAAATTTGTTCTGGAGAAAATACAAGTTTACAAATGATTTAATGAAATTATCAAATTCACCATGTCCTAAGAAAGTGTGGCAAAGACCAATAATGTTAAGATAATGCTGTTATTTTTTTATTGATACAAACAGTATTTTTCTCTCAAAATTAGTTCTTAATGGTCAGATGTTTTATCTATAAGTTCTGAAACATTCACATAATATGGTAAAATGTAAATATCCTGTTTTGTGGTGAAGTGAGAAGTACAAGCTTCCCCATGACAATTCCACGGTGGGCAGTCTTGAGTATAGAACAATTTTTTAATTAAATTCAACACAACCCAATTTATCTACAGTCATATTCATTTGATCTCTAAACATGTAAATTCATTTTATTCTCTTGAATGAAAAAATACCTTTTTGTTTCTGACTTAAAAATGATGGGCAAAACATGACACAGATGTCAAAAGACTTCCCTTTATAAGTATTTTTGGACTAATGGGTAAAGCAAAATACACATTTAGATTGGTGCATTGTATTATATGAAGAGTACTTTGAAAGCAATTAAATTTATAATACTTAAAGATAAATAAACAATATTTTTTTATAAAATTATGGTTGTTTCTGGGTCCCCCCTCATATATATATATATACACATTGAATTAAATGCATCTGAATGTATATATAAACAAAGAGAATAAATCACCCATCCTCAGGTTATGAATTAAAATAACTCTAAATATTCAACAATGAATTAAGAATAGAATGAATCAAACTATTCTTGGAGCTCTGATATTTAAAAACATACTTTTGTCAACCTTGTTGTTAATTCAGGGTGAAATTAAATTATCAACCAGATGGAATGTGGCACTTAATAGTTATTAAATTCATGATCAATTATACAAACCTAGAAACAAAATCTCTCTTTTAACACCTTGAATGTAATAATTAAATAAGATTTAATATGTAAACATTAAATTAAATATAGCTATATATATATATGTGTGTGTGTGTGTGTGAGAGAGAGAGAAAGCGTGTGTGTGTGCAGGCGCGCATATGTAAAAATAAAGGAAATAAATCACCCTCCACTATGCTATAAATTAAATATCTGTACCAAACAGTTTAATTTTAAAATTTTATAAGATTTGCTTTTTTAAAAGAAATTCAGTGTTTGAATATTGATATTTTCTATTTTTAAATTTACAATTCAAAAATTTACTAAGGCTATAAACCTCAAGAGTGTGCATGTAAAAATACGAAGATATGGACCTCTACAGGTATTAACCACAAGCTTACGCTTTGGAAGAAAAGACATCCCTAACTTCGCATTTTCATGCACACACTCTTGAGGTTTATAGCCTTAGTAAATATTACTTATGTAATCAATGTGCTAAATTTATAAATTCAAAAATTACATAAATTTTTTCTTACCATTTTTAACATATTAGAGGCTGGTTGGAGTCTTCTTAACTCATTGTGTTTGTCTACAATTTCTTTTTGTATTTCAGAGTTTGTAGTATCTAAACTGTCTTTATTATAACTATTTTCATTTTTTTTCTGTTTTATAAAAGTGCCTTGATTAGAAGAAAAACTTTTATCAAAAGAGATTTCTTTTGCTATAGGGATTTCTTCGATTTCTGAATTTTGACTACCATCGAATAAATTCCAACTTTCATCTTCAACTCCTACTTCTTCATCATCAAATACTGGTTGAGCATCTAAATAAATATTTCAAATTTATTTTTAGAAATTAATATTTATAATATTTATAAAGCTTATGAGTCCACTTAGCAAATAATTTACATCAAATATTCTATATTTGAATTATATTATGTGTAAACTATATTGTTTAATGTGTTTATATATATATATAATATTTTTGAAATACAATCATAATTCATATGCTTGGAGTTTGAATGTAATATATGGGATTTGAACACAGACTTTCAAACGCCCTTCAACTATCCACTCTATCTCATATAACCGATACACATGTCCACACACATGTGAAAAAGATAAATGATTTCCAATATATATATTTCATGCTGAACCAACATTCATCAGTTGGTTCAGATCATGATCTTCCACACACATATATAATCAGTGCTCAGTTTAAATTAAAATAGCAAACTTCAAACTTTAATGAACAGGCCTTAATTTACTCCTTTCTCCAACTCTTCAGCCATCCATACCATTGAAAATCTGATGATGGTATGCCCAAATCACTTATTGATACCAATATTATTGTCATACTCATGTTAACCTTACTTCACTCTGACCCCTCATGTATAGGACCTTGTCCATTCAAATACACAGAAGAGGAATGGGCAAAATACGGGCTGAATTTGCAATATTTTTTAAATACAAGCATAATTCATATACTTGGAATTTGTATGTAATATAGAAGATTCAAACACAGACTTTCAAGCTGCCTTCAGCTATCCACTCTATCTCATATAACCCATACATGTGCTCACCCACATGTAAAAAAGATAAATGATTTCCAATATACATATTTCATGCTGAACCAGCACTGATTATATATGTGTGTGTGTGCGGGAGATGATGATCTGGACCAACTAATGAGTGCTGGTTTATCACGAAATATATATATATTGGAGATCATTTTCATGTGTGTGTGCTCATGACTATATGAGATAGTAGATAGCTGAAGGGAGATTGTAAGTCTGTGTTCAAATCCCCTATATATATATGGTAGAATATTGTGAAAATGAATTACTCTTCATGCATTTACTATAAAATAGACAAACACTTTCTCATCAATGCTTTTAAAACATTTATTGACATGAGAGCGTCTGTTTTATAGCACGTAAGAAGAATTGTTGATTTCCGAAAAAAATGTATGTGTATAAATCGCTATATTATCAATTATATATCCATAATATTTAGAAGAATATAAGTAGTTAAGAAAATTATTAGTAATTTATTTTTAATAAAATTTATTAATACATTTTATTTAAAAATAAAACAAAAGAATATTTTAGAAAGTTAACTTTAAAATATGCCAGACTGCAGTACTTAATTTTATGTAGTCATATTAAACCTCAAAATTCAACATTTATAATATAGTTTTTAAGAGAAATGCGAGAATGTATTATATTAAAAATATGACAAGCATTTGTAAACTTCTATCAATGAAGATACACGGAAGTGTTTAATTAATTGTTCTACTATATCATCGTATAGATTTCTATAACTATCTTTAGGTGCATATTTTTAAACTTATTAATACAATCTTTTATTTTTTAAAAAAGTCAAGAAAATAATAAAATTTTACTATAGGTTTAAAATTCATAAATTCTATGGTGCTGAATAATAAAAAATATCAAATTAATAATTAGGTCTACATTTAAAAGTTGTTTTTAAATTAATAAAAGACTAAAAATAAATTTATTTTATTACTATTTATTTAATCAGTAAGTTTTTAGATCATAATATATATATTTCCATATGTCAAATGCGTTGACCGGGAAGCGAACCCGGGCCCGCTGCTTGGAAGGCAGCTATGCTAACCACTAGGCCACCAACGCAATTAAAATAAACCTGCATTTGTATGTTATCTTGGGATATAGTTTTGGAAATGAATCTATTTTGGAGTTTGAGTAAAAGATAACATTTCATTGCCTAAATAAAAGGTCATCATTACAGGAGGAGATGTTTAGATAGTTAATGTTTAATGTAGAGCTGATCAAGATGGTTAAATGTCAGAAACAAAATTAGAAAATTTTTAATTAGTTGAGAAATTTTCAATAAAACTTTTTTTTTCCTTTTAGATATCTGGCTCCTAACCAGTTTAACAAATTTCTCAAATGCCCAGTAAAGTCTAATCTGGAAGCTATATCAATCTCATATGAATAAAGATTGTCAGATGATTCACAATAATTTGACCATAAAAAGGAATCTTATTTTAAGATTTATACAATTTTTGCCAAAACGCATTAATCATCGAAAACTCTGCTTCTTTACTAAATATCAGTGTTTATAAAATTGTTGACTAATTATGACTATTTAATTTTTTATTTTAACTATAGAGAAAACTCAGCAACATATTAAAAACACTTTAAATAACAAAATAATTACAGAGATTAAAAAATTACATTATGTTGGTAATGAATTTTTAAGAATTGTTTTGTTTTGTTTTTTAAATTCAAAAAATTTAATAAAATTTTAGAAACTACAATAAAAAGAGTAAAAAATTGAAAGGTAAAAATAATTTAACTCTATATATTTACTTAATTAAATAAAATTTTATAAATGTGTGTTTATTATAATATTGGCTCTTTTTAAAATACAGTATACCCTGACCTCAAATAGCCACTGAAATAAAAATAAAAAAGATTTGTAAAATATCAACAAACGTTGTTAGATTTTAAATGAAAAGGTAAAATCAGAAATTGTCAATAATAATAATAATAAAGTGCTCTTTTTTTTCATATGTCATAGCAACCGCCTGGAGGCGAACCCACAACAACCATCTGCTACTAACTGCTTACTTGCAAGGTGGCTGCGCTGACCTCTCGGCTAACAACACTTGACTGCTCAATTTTTTTTTTTTATTACCCATTACAAAAGAAAAGCTACATTACTTTGTGGAAAATGTAGATCTACAGTATATTAAGTATAATATATGATACCAAATATAAAAAAGGAAATAGGCATAAGCAATATAATCTTTTTATATACAAAATTTTCTTAAAAGAAATAAGCATTCCTAAAAACTAAAATAATGCATTAATTATTCACTTAATGAATAATATTTCTGTAGTGTAGTTTTTCACTGCACTACTCTGATGCAAGGTAGGAATTGATTTCTTTTCCACAAGGTATTAAAAGTGAATAGAAATTAGTCTCTACCTTACATAAGAGTGGTGTTGTGAAAATTACCCTACGGAAATATTATTCATTAAAGATAATGTACTTTCATTATCATTATTGCATAAAATTTATAGAAAATATTTAATCCACTACTATACTTGTGTACAAATAAAATTAGGCAAAGATCAGTGAAAAATGTCTTTCCAAAATGTTAGAAGTAATAACATCATTGCAACAGTTATATGCTTTGATTTAATACTGTCTAGATGACAAACACATGCATGTTTCAGATATTTTGTAGTTAAAATGGCAGCATTACACAAGAAATGTACTAGTAAAGAATAATATGCTATTGTAATTATTGTGTATTTAAAAATGATAAAAAATGTTTATTATGTCAAGCAGATGAAATTATATCTTGAGTTAGTGATAAGTACGATTATTTTAATAGCAAATTACACACTTTCCTCATGGTAATTTCTTAGATATTTGTTAAAGAAATATTTATAAAATAGGTAATTGCTAGAAAAAATACAATTAAGTGTTACATTAATATTCATCATAGTAATATTTAATTGCTTTTCCAAAATTTGTATAATGCTCTCCTCTTTCAAACAGATCTAAAACCTATACTTAATACAAGCATCAATAAATATACTATAAAAATCTGTCCATACCTAAACACTTTGAAAAAGCAATTTTTTTATAATTTTGCAAAATTAGCACATTCACTTTATGAATTGTATGCTAAAATCACTCAATATGGAGGATTGTAAAGATTATTCATAATAAAGGGTTTTAAGCCAATAAACACATGACCGTCATTTCTTATGCTTGCTCTTAACTATTATTAAAACAGGCAAAAACTCTCTATATGTATTGCCACTCAGGAATCCATTGATTACTCTGGCTTGCACTGAGTGGCAATACATATAGAGAGTTTTGCCTGATTTAATAACAGTTAAGAGCAAGCATAAGAAATAGTGATCATGTGATGTTTATTGGCTTAAAACCAATCCTTCCTAAAAAGGATAGTGGTGGCTATGGTTATTAAAGAACTAAAGACACCAAAATATATAGGTACTGAACTGAGTTCAGACCTATATGACTATATAAGCTGATGAGCTTGGATTGAAAATATTATAGTGTTTTCAATTTAAGTCTCTTAGTTTTGTAGTTAAGTAGAGATAAATGGTGGCTGCTGGAGGGTTGCATCCTAAGATCTAGGTACAGTGCTCTCATATCCAAGGCTGCCACAAGCCATAAACTAGTCTGGGGATATTGGATGAGTAGGCACTAGATAGAGGTTTTATGAATAAGCCTTCTGGCATCCATTGATTACTCTGGCTTGCACTGAATAACACTACTGTATGGAGAGGTTTGCCTGTTTTAATAACAGTTAAGAGCAAGCATAAGAAATGGTGATCATGTGATGTTTATTGGCTTAAAACTAAAATATACTTTGAATAATATCCTTGCAGAAGTCCTCTTCTGAAAATAAAAATGAATCAAGTTGTTTAAAATCTTTAAAAAGACAATGAGCAATAGTCACAGGCAAACATCTACAATATGTCATTCTGATATTTTGATATCTCATTTACCTTTATTTGCAATGAGTTTTTGAGAACTACTCAGATGATTTTTTAAAATAATAGTGAGAGTTTATTCAGCTTCATAGTCTTTTCATTTATTGATTTCTTTTTATCAAATCATAGAAAAAAAATATTGAAAACAAAATTACAAACTGTTTTTAACATAGAAATATATTGTTATTGGATGTGAAGACATTGAACCAGAGGTTTTCATAGTACAGATGTGGATTATAACTTTTTTGTTGATGTTTAAATTGTCTAATATATCAATCATACTTTTTACTCTTTTCAAATTTTAGTGAGTGGTGACCTGTGTTTAAAATGCGTAAGCTACTCTTGTAAAGACAGATGTAATTGACATTTGAATGAAAGCATGATCTATTTCCTAACTCTTCGATTGAACATTACGTCTTAAAAATATCTTCCGACAGTGATCCCCGTCATAAAAATTAAGGGAAAAACCATGTTCTTACTAGTTTTCCGCAATATTTTTTTTTAGTGTGTTGTTAATAAAGTTTGATAATGAAAATAATTGAACCTTATTGTTTACTTTTTATTTTCGATCTTTCAAGGATTAATTATTTTCTTCATTAATGGACATTATTACTAATGCATTATGGGAGCTTTCTTTGTCTTGACTTGAATGGTATGCAATCTATTAAACTGTAATGGAGATAATAATGCCAGTGACAAAAGTTTTCAAGCTAAACAAGTCTTTATAAGATATAGTTTTAAGGCAGATTAAGGTAAGAACAAAGTATTTATTTATTCTGATATAGCCTTTATGCAGAATTCATTACGAGTGCTCAACATTCCACAGATTTTTAATATCGTTCTCATATTTGCTACCTGATCCATAATGTGTATATATCTATAATAAATAATTGAAAAATTCAGCAGGTAATGGACCTTTTTAGAAATTTTGGGAAGGGGGGGGGGAGTCATACTAAAGTACGAACTCCACATCCGTAAATAATGCAAAGATATTATTCGGCCAAACTCTAGCTAGAATGTTTGCTGTTGTTTTTTTTTTTTTCAATCATATATATATTTACGTACATATGCAAGAAACTTTCCACGGATTATATAAATTTAATATCAAAAAATAATAATATTACCTTCATCATAGCTGAAATCCAATCCAGAAAATTGCTTTACTAGTACAAATAACACTACGATTAAAACCTTTTCCATCATTTTTTAAAAAATATTTATGACTATATGTGGAAAATGGAAATGGAAAAAAGTTTTAAAGCTTCTATAAATACTCATCAATTTACTAACAGGACACTCATTTTCGTATTCAAAATATAGTTTTATAATATATCTGTTGAATTCCACGAAGGAGATAATGTTTAAATAGGAAACGCAAGAATTTTAGATATGATTATATTCTATCCAAAGAATTGTAATTTTTTTTTTAAATAAAAAAAAATAAGTTAAAAAAAATACATCCTTCAAAACTATTATTTGTTTAGTGAGAGAGAGGAAAGTGTGTAATCAGAGGTATTCACAATAAAGCAACATTAATCATTATATCTTTTAATTTCTTTGGGTCACTACTAAAACAGAATGAGCATATCATTAAAATATATGTATTTTGTGTAAAAATGAGTATCAAAATGAGAGCTAAGTCAAGCGTTGGTGGCCTAGCGGTTAGCATAGCTGCCTTTGAAGCAGCTGGCCCAAGTTCGCTTCCCGATCAACGGGTTTGACATATGAAACAAAAATGAGAGCAAAGAAATTAGAACACACTTCTATTAAGGGCAAGCGAATCAGCGTCAGCATCTTTTCCTGTCTTTTGCAAGAATATCCATGATATTCTACACTTTATATTTTAAAATATATACGCTTGTATGATATTAAAACTATCCCAAAATGCGGCCGAAAAAATTCTTTTATCTATACAAGTTTTTTTATTTAACCAAAAATGTTAAATGATAATCATAATAATCATATACAGTAATCGATTGCTTATAAAATCACGTGATGAGAGGTCGTATATTATTTATTTGATCTCGCCCAAATTATAGGCTGATGATCGTTTTATATATTTGATCAACTGATGGTTTATTTGTACTTTATTCAACTAAGATTCAATCAGGAACCTTTGGCTCTTGAATCTGTGCCTGTACTGAAAAGTGAAACTTTAATAAATAATGTTTAAATATATTTTAGTCTCTCTCCTTAATTTTATTGTTTTTGTTTTAATTCCATTTATTCTAATCCCAAACTATCTAAAAGTTGTGCCGGACAACCAGAGAAATTTCAATGAAATCTGAGGTTATTAGTGGTTGGAAAAATAATCGGTTTAATAAGTGAGTTGAACATTATCCATGTTTACATTCTAAATACCACACAATAAACTGGTATCTGGACGTTCTGAAATAATGTTTCCCCCACACAAAAATTTCTGATCATTAATAATTATATCTTCTTCTTTACTCCAATGCATCTATTTTAAATTTGAACCCCATCTCCAGACTGATATCTGGTTTTTACCTTTTCTTTTTAAAATTTGGAATTTAAATCTTAAGGGAATGCATTTATACAGTTATCCACTTCAAACTTTTTTCTTTTTATCTAGATAACACTTTAAAACTTAGAAAGCCTTCAGGTTTTGAGTCCAAATCAATATAATTGTCTGGATTTATTTTAGTAAGTAAATTGAAAGAATCAAGTGATGCTGTGTTGGTATTAATATTCTTAAATAGTGATAACATTCCAACAACAATCATTAAAACCGTTTTATTTATTTATGATATGGAGATCATGTTCTTCAAGATAGATAATAATAAAATTAATTCAAAATCTATAGAAATTATTTTAACCAATAGAGATGCACATATTTTACTCTAGTAGGTTAATAAACTTGTTGCCATGTTTGTATTAAAATAAATACCAAAACAATAAAATTGTGGAATGAGATAAAAATATTCTCAGCTATATTTAGTGCTTTTCATAAGATGCAATGTGGTGTAATCAGTGGCATGAATTTTCACACTTGACCCAAAGAAAAACTTTTGATATCATAAATAATTTTCAGATTGTTAAGAAACAATTATGGTTTTTGGAAAAATATAAACTTCCACATATACTTTATTAATATTATTACATCTGTTTAAATCCAAGTATTTTTAAAGAAGGTTTTCTTATCATCTTCTTTGATGTTTTTTTCACAATGCATATATTGATACCAATATAGGGATGTACGTATATCTGTTGAATTTTAAATGTAACCTATTATGTGACATTTACTAGGCTATACTGTTTCACTATTTTACAAGCTAATGTTTGGACCTTAAATTATTCCCTAACTAAATTTTAAATTGATATTTCCACTTATATGTATTATAGTAGTATTGGAAACGAGGTAGCATAAGAAGTTTAAAAATTAATTTATCATAAATTTTTAATTGAAATGAAATTAATTTACAGACATACAAGGATTGATTAATTGTTAGAGTGATCAATGACAAATTAATAATTATTATATCTCTACTTTTATATATAATAATTTATGTACAAAAATATATTTGTAAATAATAGTTTTAAAGCCAATAAACATCACATGATCACTATTTTTTATGCTTGCTCTTAGCTGTTATTCAAACAGGCAAAACTCTCTATACATATTGCCACTCGGTGCAAGCCAGAGTAATCAATGGATGCCAGAAGGCTTGTGCATAAAATCCCGAACTAGTGCCTACTCATCCAATATCCCCAGACTAGTTTCTGGCTTGTGGCATTTGTCAGTGAGGATGCTTGGATCTGAGAGCACTGCTCCTAGATCTTAGAATTTAATGCAACCCTCTAGCAGCCACCTTTTATCTCTACTTAACTACAAAACTATGAGACAAATTGAAAGCACCATAATATGTGTATGTACTAAACTGAGTTCAGACCTGTATGACTATATAAGCTGTTGAGCTTAGATAGAAAATATTATGGTGTTTTCAATTTAAGTTTCATAGTTTTGTAGTTAAGTAGAGATAAAAGATGGCTGCTAGAGGGTTGCATTATATCCTAAGATCTAGGTGCAATGCTCTTAGATCCAAGGATCCTCGCTGAAGAGGGCCACAATCCAGAAACTAGTCTGGGAATATTGGATGAGTAGGCACTAGATAGGGATTTTATGCACAAGCCTTCTGGCATCCATTGATTACTCTGGCTTGCAGTGAGTGGCAATATGTATAGAGAGTTTTGCCTGTTTTAAATAATGATTTTACCTACTTCTCCTTTGTTTATCAATAGGTAATGAAATTCAGGTGTTGATTTAGAAAGCACTTGCTGCCATTTTGAATTCTAAGAACTAGCCAAATCACCATTGACACATCCAAGTGATAAATACTATTGAATAATCCACATGAGCTCAATTGGATATGTCAGCAGATGTTATGGGCCATTCTTAAAATTCAAAATGGCAGTAAGTGTAGTCTAAATACTAAACGCTTATAACTTTAAAATATGAATTTTATTACAAAAATGATAGCATGAAGCAACAAAGTATGCAGGAAGAGGGAATGATGTTTTCAACATTATGAAGTATCATCTGAAAAATTCAAATTTTGATCAAACCAAGCTTATAATTTCAAAATACTCTAAAAGCTTGTAACTTCTAAAATATAAATTTTATTACAATATATGTCCATAAAAATATAAAATAAATCACATTAATTTTACAATTAATCAGATGTTTTCTTACCAGAAAAAAACTCTGGTGTTACATGATTCATTTCTTCCATGTAATTAGAAAAAAAAGTGGAGATAAAAAATAATAGTATTGTTCACATTTGACCTTCTGGTGTGAATATAAGATCTACACTTGAACCTATGAGGTCCTTACAGTCTCTTGAAATTGATACAAATCTATTTATATAATTTTCTATTTATTAACATCAAAGTGACTTTTATCATCAACAAATTAATATATAACCATGTTTAAAAAAATATTTACAGATTTTAATAAAAATTTGTTGATTATTTCAAATGTAAAAGAAGTATTGGATTTTAAATGAAATAAACACTAACCTTTTCACCATTGATAGGCAGCAGTAACCTACTTGAAAAATTTTATGAATAAATCTCTCTCATTTAAATTTTTTTATTCATCCACCAGTAAATAATAACATGAGAAATGAAACATACAACGTTACTCACTTTGGTAAGAAAAAATTCTGATTTATTAATTTTTTATTCATTGTAAAATTAATATTCTTTACTTTAGACAATTATTCTTTCAACTAATGTTAAGATAAAACATGATTTATTATTAATTGTAGAATTAATGTGCTTCAGCAATTGTTTCTACATTTATTCAACATTTATGTTATTTCAACATATGGTTATAGGACTATATTGTAATAAATTTGTATTTTAGAAGTTATAAGCTTTTAGTATTTAAAAATTATAAGCTTGGTTTGATCAATTTTACATTTACTGAATATATGATTTTTTAATTAACATATGTTCATTATTTTTTTCCATTTACTTTTTCCATTTAAGTATTTTAAATTCTTATTTTAGACATTATAAACTTTTAGTAGTTCAAAATTTATTTGTTTGTCCCATCTTTTATATTTTGGTCACATGATTTGATCAAGCATAGTTGTATGAAAGTTGTGCTTTAATTTTTAATTATTGATATAAATTGTGATTTTGTAACAAATGGTCATATCGCAATCATGTGTGGATTATTCAATGTCATTTATCACTTGGATATGCCAGTGGTCATTTTGGATGGGCTTAGAATTCAAAATGGGTATGAGTGCACTCTATATCAGTAATAAAAATTATTGATAATTGACTTCTATTGTACCATTATGTACTAGTCAATAAAAGAATGATGTGATGATAAGGAATTGGATTTACTGTGAGAGTCAGCTATAACTTTAAAGTATATCACCATAAAAATCACACAATCCATGCATCTCTGTCACCTGTTTTACATGTGGTAATTAGTTTCACATTTGTCACTAACAAATTAATAATTAATTATTCTGCACACCAAATAGTGAAATTTAATATGATATACTACTATTAATGATGTATAGAAAAGAGAAGTGTTATATTCAAAGACTTTAAACTTTGAATATAAATATTTTATTTAAAAAAAATAGAAAATGATAAAAAGGTTTGAATACAATATAAATAAGTATACAAAACACCATTTAAGAACTTGGTTATTATTATAATTATAATTTTCTATAATTTTATTGAAATAATTAGTTTTAATATGTAAGTTGTATATATAATAACAAATCATAACTTTTAAATATCTATAATTGAAATGAAAGTAACTACCTCTCACTGACTTATGTGATATCAAAACCCCAAAAAAGACAAAATGATACCACTTTGTTTTTAAGTTCTGTTGTTATATAAGTTAAGTTTTGGTGTAGTTTTGAAATGATAGGATACATTTTGTCTATTGTTTTCATTTATGTACAGACTAAATAGTCTGAAATCACCATTAATCTATTCAGAAGATGAAGAATGAGTTTTTAACAACATTTTGAACATTAAATGAAATGTAATAATTCATTCTGTCTTTTCTTGGTTTTTGATGTCACATGACACAATGGGAGACAGTTACTTCCATTTCAATTATAAATATTTAAAAGTATGTATGTAGGAGATATATGTCTATATTTTGATATACATATGTGTATATTTTATGTATATGTAAAGTGATGGTTATGTATTTATATTATTCAAATATTGTAGCTCTGATGAAGACTGCTGGACAGTCGAAACTGTAAGGAAAATGAAGTTTTTTAAGAAAATTGGTTTGCATTGAAGTGCATATGAAAGAAGTTATATTATAAGCAATATATATGCAAAGAAGCAGTTGTCCTGGGTTAGCGGGTTCACTTCCTGGCTGATGCTATGACACATAGGAAAAAAGTATATATTTAAAAGTTATGATTATTTGTTCATTTATTAAAGTTTATATTTCATTTAATATTCAAGAGGTTGTTAAAGTAAGACTGTTTTTTTTATGCTTTGGATATATTAACTGTTTCTGCATTTTAGGCATAGGAAACTTTTGGATGGCCACTATCTTTTCAGGATGAGGTTTAATGTTTTCCTCACTGACCAACTAGCCAAGATAAGTAATCTTTCTAGCAGCAATAATGCACTTTTTCAAATTAACCTTAATATTATTGTCAGAGCATTCATAGAGAAATAATCTGAAGTGCTGTAAATGATCAATCGTGTTCTCAGAAGTTATGACAATATCATCTACATACGTGATTATTATATCTTTTAGCTGCTCAGAAAAGATCATATTTAGACATCTGATCAAGCCAGCACCATTATTTACTAAACCAAAGGCCATCCTCTGAAATACATAGGACTGCCCCTGATGATGGATTGCTGTGTACTTTTGATCATCATCTATGTGAAGTAGTATTTGCCAATAGCTGGCTGGCAGGTCAAATGTTGAAAATATGCTCTTCCCTTGAAATTTAATAAACAACTCATGGGTGGCGGGAGGATATCACATTCAGAAACAGTGGCTTTGTTGAGCATATGGGCATCCAAACAAGCCATTATAGTACCATCCTTCTTTTTAACAACCACTAAGGGGTTAATGATGATTTCTGACTATTTAGTCTGTACATAAATTAAAGCAATAGACAAAATTCACCCTAACATTTCAAAACTACATCAAAATTTAGCTTATATAATAACAGAGTTTAAAGACAGAATGGTATCATTTAGTATCATTTTGTCTTTTCTTGTTTTTTAATATCACACGACTCAATGGGGGGAGAGTAATTACTTCCAATTCAATTATAAATATATCCTGATATGAAAAAATATATAAAAATATATGCATTTAATCAAAAAATGTATATATTTACAATAGAATTTTCCCTATCATATAACTGCAGATAAGACTAATAAATAATAATAATGATTTAAACATTTAATATTAATAAATAAAAAACTGAATATAAGTAAACATAATAAAATTCTTATTTAAGTACCTTTGATCATTTTAAGCTCGAGAAATAAAAACTTTTCGCTCTCACACAGAAGACTGTCTAGATTATTTCAGAATATTCGTATATCAGTGATATGAAATAGAATGGTGAGCGGTGGTTCGTGTGAAAGTCTCTGCTCATATACCCTATATATTATATTTAATTCAGCATTTCCCATGGTTGAATAAATATTGTCTTCTTCCTTGAACAAAGTTATTTGGATTTTTTTATATAGAATTTTTCTTCACAGTTCTCTTTAAATTTTATTACTTTTTTATTTATACAATCTTCATTTCTAAGCATAATGTAGAAAAAATTTATTATTAATCGAGTATATTTTTAAATGAGAAATGGTATTCAATGCTAAGTGTTGGTTGTCTAGTAGATTCAACAGGCGTATATTAAGCAGACTTGAAAGATATTTCCACTCAGGTATGTGTCACAGCAACTTACATCCTAGTGGATTATCACAGCTAGTTACGTTGTTTTTAAACTAGTGTCCCATTTTTAAATTTCCAATAACACTGTAAACTTGTAATAAGTTTTCCTTATTCTGCTTAAAATATCATAAACTTCTTTACTCTTATAAAGTCCAGTAATACACCTTCAGAATACAGCTTGGCTTACCATAAATTGAAACATTAAAACAACGTGGGTGGTATGATTAAGCTAATTATTTTCATTCAAACTTTTGATCCCGCTGTTGAATGAATTTAAACCTTTAAATACTTTTACTTATAATGTAAACAAGGTCCACCAACACACTCTTATTTTTTAATAAATGGTTTATTTACCATTAATTATATATTTGCCTACTTCCACTATCTAAATATTAAATATTGAATGTTTTTAGAAAAATTTTAAACTTTATTTAAAGTTTCCAAATACTTTCAATTGTCAGTATAAGAATATAGGTTAGTATATAACACAATGTTTCAAAGCAGCATTATTATTCACTTTTCTTCAAGTGTTTCTGGCCTGATCAGTGGCTATACTAGCATGGGAACTGATCCTTGACGTTTAAATTTGTGAATATTGAATTTAAGGTAATACTTTAACCAATTGAGTTGGTGCCAAATCAGAAAATAGATCATAAACTTACCCAAGATTCTGCATTGTTTTAACACTTAAGGAAGTCAAATATAATGTCTGGCAGTTACTATCTTGTTCTCAAAAAAATGGTAAAATCAGAAGTCTCTCATACATAAATATAGGAAATGTTGGCAGAATAATTCAATTGGTTAGAGCATAATCTTAAATTCAATAACAATAAATCTAAAGATTCATGTATGATTTCCTTAATAGCACTGTCTCTGGTCTGCATAGCAACATTGGAAGAAGAAAGAAGAATCCTACTGAAAATGTTAATACTAATTTGTGTATTAGTACTAGTAGTTCAATGTATTTGAAAAGTTTAAATAAAATTTAAATTTCTTCTAAAGACATGATAAAAATAGTCCAACATATTGTTAATGCTAAAATGCTACCATCACCAACCTTCAGACAAACAGTTTCTTTTACTGTACCTGGCTGTTTCAATTGTCTTTCCTCTTTTTTTAAAAGATGTTAATTACCTTTAATTAACTTACAAATTTAATAAAAAATATAATCAATCCCCTTGCAAATCAAAAGTGCAACTGAATTTTATATTTTTGTTTTTAAAAATAAAACCATACTTTACATTCAATTTTTTTAAGCTTGTTTAAATTTTTTAGTCTATTAAAATTGACAAATTCACCAAAAATTACATATATTAAGATTCTCCTATATTGTGTGCCTGAAAGTTTGTGATGATGGTATTTTAGATATGATAATATATTTGGAAAAATTTAAATAGTTTAAAATTTTTTAGGCATTTGACATTTAATGATAATGAAAATAATGCAATTAAACCATCATACATCACATGATCACTATTCTATAGGCTTACACAATCTGTTTTTCACAGAGGCAAACTCTTCATACAGTAGCACCACTCAGATTGTGTAAGCCTATAGAATGGTGATCATGTGATGTTTGATGGTTTAATACCAATCCTGCTCAATAGGATTATGATGACTATGATTTTTAAAGAACCAAAGACACCAAAAAGTATGGATGCTGAACTGAGTTCAGATCTATACAACTATACAAGCTGATGAACTTGGCCTGAAAACATTGTTGTGTTTTTATTTTGGGATCAAAGCTTTATAGTTAGTGGCTGCTGGAGGTTTGCATTAGATCCTAAGAGCTAGATGAAGTACTCTCAGATCCAAGGCTCCTCCCTGATAAAAGCTACCAGCTAGAAACTAGTCTGGGGATATTGGATGAGTAAGCATTAGATAGGAATTTTATGCATAAACCTTCCTGCATCCATTGATTATTCTGGTTTGCACTAAGTGGTGCTACTGTATGGAGAGTTTTGCCTCTGTGAAAAATAATGCAATACATTATCACATTTCTTTTGTCTTATATTTTAACTAATATTTAATTATTTCTAGGCATTATTTATTTAAATTCTCTCTATTTTTAATAAATAAAATACTCATTCATGTCAGAAGATTACACAAGTTTATTCAACTGTTGATTTAACATAGGTGATATAATATTAGTCTTTGACCAAGTAGTAATTTAATTTTTATATGACTTTAGATGAGAAAGAAAATTTAGATTTGTAAAATGGTTCAAGGTCTAATAAGTTTTAACTGGTTGTGAATCAGAAAACATTCATGTTTTGTAAAAGTGCATAATTATAGTCATGTGATGATGTTTTGAGTATTTTCCCCCTATTGAGTGTCATTAAGTTTAAACAGAACTTAGAGGATGGTGTTACAAAATCTTCTTAATATATTTAGGATGATAGGTTATAAAAACCATAGTAAATTATCATAACATTGCATTAATTGTGACTATTAAAAATGTAAACATGAATACCTTTTCTGTTTTCCCAGTCATCCATTAACACAGGCAAAACTCTCCATACAGTAGTGCCATTCAGTGCAAAGCAGAGTAATCAATGGATGCCAGAAAACTTGTGCATAAAATCCCTATCTAGTGCCTACTCATCCAATATCCCCAGACTAGTTTCTAGCTTGTGACTTTCATCAGTGCGGAGCTTTGGATCTGAGAGCACTGCACCTAGATCTTAGTTATGAGCAAGCATAAGAAATGGTGATCATGTGATGTTTAGTGGTTTCATCCATTAACAACTAATTCACTACACCATTGATTCTTCTTCGTCAAGAAATTTCCTTCTTGGATCATCCATCGAAGTACATATTCCAACAAAAGCAATAAATAATGAAATTCTTCATAAGAACATTTATGACTTGTGAGGATGATTTGAACTAGCTGAAGAGACTGGTTTAATTTGAAATACATCTTGGAAGTCATTGTTTTAGCATTTGTACTGATATGGTTGAAATGGAAAAATGATAAATTATATATATATTAACTAGAAGATTTTCTTTAGATTTAAATATTAATATTTCCTTTATGATGTGTTTTAAATATAAAACCAAATACAAACATGCATGCAAACCTGACATGATTTCAAATCGAAATAGGACTTTACCTAACTTACATCATAACTGAATCTCTTCTATCAAAATATATGAAGACTTTTATTAAAATATTAATATTTAAACATATATACACATTCTTAATTAAGACCTATAATATTAAATTTTCTAAAAATATATTTCTAAATTTTTTTTATTAGCTAAAATAAAAATACTGGACAATCATTTGTTTACTTCTTAATTTTTTTTAAAAAAAAAAAAAGGCTTACACGTTAAAATAGTAATTTTTATTCACTTATTATTTTACAGAATCATTAATCGAATACTTTTTGAAATATTTCTTTCATTTACATCATACTGGGATTCAGTTATATCTGAATCTTCAATGAGACTGCGTCCCTGTCCTTGACGTGCAGACAGCATACGAGGATATACGTAATTAATATAATGGGGAAGATTCTGGTAGTAGTAATTATGGTTATTCATTCCAACTAAAATCAAATAAAAACAAAATTTATTTAAATATTTTTTTTTCTTCTCTCTCTCTCTTTTTATATATATACACCTGTGTGTGTGGTTTATATAAAAAAATTAAATGCAATCATATAAATATAAAACATTAATTTAAAAAAAAAATCATATTCAGCTTTGAATGATTATTGTTTTGCAAAAAAAAAAAAAAAGTTATCTAAAATAAAACCATTGTTGTGTGTGTGTGTGTGTGTGTGTGTGTGTGTGTGTGTGTGTGTGTGTTGTTTTTAATGTTAATATTTTATACTTGTTTGCTTTCTTCCCGGCTGATGCTATGACGCATGAGAAAAAAAAAATTAACTTATTATATATATACTAACACACATGGCAATCAAAAAGAATTATTAATTTTGATATGTTTATTCTAAAAATAATAATTAATCCTGCAATCTGTGATATGCAAATACCACAAAAACAAATCGTTAACGTTCTGAACTATGGGGAGAACGGTTTAACTATCTTGTTATCTGAAGTATTGTCAGGTTACCAAATGGTAACTATACCATAAAATCTTTTGTACTTTCTAATTTGCCGCAACAGTTCTGTGCAAAAATATAATGAAAGTTCTTTCAGATTTTTTTTTTTTTTTTAATAAAGGGAGCATAGGCTGGATTCAGTTAATGCTGCCAGAAAAAATTATTCAAGTTTATATCTCAAGACAATTCAGTTTTTCCAAACAAGTTCTTCGATATTTAACTACTGATTTTGCTATATCTTATAATACGAAAACATGTGTTGAGTAAGTAAAACTTCAAACATTATTGCAAGAAATATTTATTACTTTTCTAAAGAATGTAAAAGATGCAAACATATATGTTCTAACAAAGATTTTCGCAGCTAAAATATGAACTTTTTAAAAAAAAAATATTCAGATATACCATGTATCAGTCCTGTGCATCGAAAAATTTGCTATTCAGCAAGCGTTGGTGGCAGAGTGGTCAGCACAGCCGCCTTACAAGCAGTTGTCCGAGGGGGTTAGCGGGTTCACTTCCCGGCCGATGCTTTGACACATGAAAAAAAAGAGCCTTTTTAAAAATGTTTAAATAAATCCCTACCAATATTTAGGAAGATTTCTATGCTAGTAGATGGGTACCATTTTAACGACTTTAAATAGAGTACTTTTACTCCTGGATGGAATAATGTCTAAAAATGGAGGACTGTTAGACAGTATGTCCCAAAAATTGTATACATAGATTTACAATACAAATATGATTATTGATAAATTTAAAATAATACATAAATTGATTGCTAAAACAAAAATTAAACAAATTAGCCAATCTAATAGCTATTAGTATAAACTTTGACATCATGTTAAAACAATCAACCAATTAGATCTATCAGGACAATTGCTTAACAGTTTATAACATTCATTAGTCTGCTGTGATGCCGGAGCTAATGTCCCAACATAATGCACAATGCTCTTTGCATATAAATGCTAAATTCAAGACTGATTCCATTTTAAAGTAAGAAATAATTGTGATCTGGGTTTATAATATTCAACATGTAAATATTTCACACATTTAATATATAGGGTGTATGAGCACAGACTTTCACACCACTCTCCACTCTATCTTATAACACTGATACACTTGAACACATATATGTTGAAAAGATAAATAATCACCAATATACGTATTTCATGCTAAACCAGCAATCATCAGTTGGTCCAGATTACCATCTCTACACATATATGCCATAAGTGCTCAGATATATATTAAGATAGCCAATCTTCATACTTTTAATGGACAGGCTTCAATCTACTCCACACTCCAACCCTTCAACCATCCATCCAATTGAAAATCTGATGATGGAATGCTCAAAGGCCCCCCTGAGGCTGAGATTCTTGTCACACCCATGTTGACCATAAGTCAATCTGACCCCTCATGTACAGGACATAATCCATTTAATACATATACAAGGGATGGGCAGACATCTCTACTATGTAATAACTGAAACACAGGCCCATTATATACCTGTGTCTATATAATTGTGCTTAAGTATAATGTAATATTTATTGTGAGTTCACAGACAGTAATTGAAAGGCATGAAATAATTATTCTGGAAGAACTGATAGATTGGTTATTATAACATGATATTTTGTAGAACAATTAATTTATATGTTTGAGTGTCACAATATGACTTGTTTAGTTTTTACTCAGTATATAAAAATGAATTATTCTTTTTTATATGTAGATAGACCTACCTTTAATACAAACCACATGAACACCAAACAATATGACATTGCATAAATATTTACAAAGACATGAATATTATAATGCAAAAATATATGAAAAATTGAGTAGATAATTAATCAAATCAAAACACGTTTATCCATATGTAATGTTAAAACCTGTAATCCATTAATTTTCAGCTACGTACAATGTATAACACCAAAAGATTTATAATTCTATGCTATGATTTCATTTTCAGAATAAAAAACTTCAGAAGAAACATGATAGCAGCTTTTACTTTCAGGACACTATTTCAAAATTGTGCAGTCAAAGTCCACTTTCCATAATATATTCTTTTATAAAGTTTTCTTATCCATAGGATGTATGATATGTATTTAGTTGCAATTTTATATGACAGTCAAAATATAAATATTTATGGTCTTATTTTAAAAGTTTATTTTCAAAAAATAAATTCAAATTGGCAACAATTAATATTAAAATATGCTTGCCCTCTGCCACTTAATAATAAATCATCTGCATGATATATATTTTTACAAGGAAGTTTAGTTTATTTATAAACTATATGAATATGTAATTAGCCACAATTCTACTGTCAGCCAAAATCAAAGCATTGCCTATTCTGTACAAAACAAAATGATAACATTACAGAATTATATAAAGTTATTTTGAAAAAAGAAAAATGTTTCTGAAAACAATTTATGAAAAAGTTGCTTTCCGTCAAATTCATTTTATACACAACATCACAGATGTTTAATCGATTTATTATATTTTACATCGGAATTATATCATGATATACAATTTAAATTTCAAATTATTCCTTTCTCAGATCATCTAGCTTTGCTGATCTCCTTAAATATTAATTCTGGGTTATTGACTTTGTCATCTCATATGACAACTATTAGATTACTAAATAAAGTTAATACTCCTGAATGGATATTATATTCTTTTTCAGAAGATACAATTGCTTTCATTGTCACCATTACATGCATAGTCATCTTTTGTGGGAATATTAAGCTCATTAAAATCTAAGGAACCAAATAAACTGCTTAAAGAACTTGATGATATTGGCAGTAGGATTAGCTTATTATCATTGACAGCTGCCAATGTTAGTGAAATCATATATCTTAAAAAACAATATCATGACAACCAATTAATGCTTGCCAATTATATTGCTGTAAAGAGGACAAAAATATATTTACCTATGCAGCATAATTGGACTCATAGTTATCTTCAATGGGAAATTGGTGCTACAAAACATTCGACTCCCTCAATTGTCTCAATAGATGGTAATAATATTGGAGGGATCAATATGTTTAAGAAAATTCATAGTTTTTTTAAAGTAAACTTCAGAGTTATAGATTTGAAATAAGTGATATATGGAACAATATTAATGAACATGAAAAAATCATGATATTAATTGATATGCAGATCTTGCAGAAACTTCAATCATATGTGGAGAGTATACACCCAGGATCGCATAGCATTCCAAGGTTTGTATTACTTCGTCATAGTAACTTTACAATACCCATAATGCAATAACAATTTTATTTCACCTTCACTTTGAAATTAATAATACGCTGATATATGTTTTAGCAGGTGATTTTCAGATCATTCTTGATCTCTACCCAATGTCACTTGTACCTTTTATGAAAACACATATAAACCCATCAAGCCTCTCTAATATCCATCCAATTTCAATGATACCACTTCAAATTAAAACTACTGAATCTATCATTAAGGATAAGATTCAGCCGCAATTACTCTCTCATATCACTAAACACCAACTTGCTCACAAGGGCTCTTCTATAATTGAGGCTATGTGGCATTTTATTCTACTGGTTGAACCTGTGAGAAATAAAACAAATCCATGCTTATTGCTGTTCTATTAGATTTTGCTGCAGCATTTGATTCTGTTAATCCATCTAAATTTATTTAATCTTCTCAGACATTATGGGATTCCAAATGTTTATATCAGGATTATTGGAAATCTTCTTTTAAATAGATCAATTCATATATCATTAGATGGTCATCTTACACCAGGATTTAAACCACATATATCTATTCCTCAAGAGTCACCTCTTAGTACATTATTCTTTATCATGTATATAAATCCCTTGCTTAAGAAAATTGAAAATGAACTAACTAGGATATTTGTTCCAACGTTTGTGGAAGATACTCATCACATATCATATGTTGATGACATTACATTATTTCTCCTATATCAAAGTCTTTATAAAATTTTAGATAGATGTGCTGTTAAATTTAATCTTAATATAAATTGCTCCAAATCTTCAGTTTGGAATATTAATAAAGGTAATGTTGTTTCTTCAATATATACTGCCAAACCACAAAATTTTCTTGGTTATCCAATAGCATTGTCTAGATTAGCTATGAGAAAACAAATACAACAGGACATCCTGGACAAAACTAAAAAAATTGTTAAATCTTTGGCTGTTATTTCTTTATCACTTCTTGGCAAGACTGCATTATTGAACATGATGATTTTTCCACAAATTAATTATTATTTTCCAGTTATTAAGCCTACTATTTTATTTCAGAGAAAAATCAATTCAATATGCTCCAAACTGCTTTGGAATGGTAAATGTGTGGCCATAAGTTTATCTAAAGTACAAATGCCTAGAGAACACATTGGTCTCGGATTTCATGCATTACATGTTTTTTATACACAAAAAGTAATGTGTTTTAAGTGCCATTTATCTTAATCATCCGGAAAACAAATCTTGGTTTACTTTTGAACCTACTGATACACCTCCAACAATTCCAAGTAATTGGATCAAAAATTTAAGGGATTACTTAATCAAATTATTTCCTATTAAAAGACATATCTTAGAAAATAAAATACTGGGATGTCTATAAGCTTATATATAATAGTCAAGAAAAAATACCAATTCAATTAGAAATTTCTAATAAGTTATTTGTTAAAAAATCTAGACTGTTGGTTTTTGAACCCAAATATATAGATTTTATTTTAAAATATAATCTTACCTCTTTACCCACCACTTATTTCTTAGTTTGGAAAAGAGGCTTTCAAAAAATTAATCGCTGTGTAATTTATGTAAGTCTGATGATGAAACTTTACATCTTTTCTTTGATTGCCCATTTCTTCATCATCTCTGGGACAATATAATTGCAAATGTTTCTCCAAATAGTACTAATGTTTTGTCACTCTTAAATGCATTTAAAAGTGGAGTTTTTTCAATCATTAGAATGGCTGTTTTTATATTTTTTTCAATATGGATAACAAGATGCACGTTTGTGTTCAATCAAACAAATCTTAGCCCTTGGAAGATTTATTTGGGAATTATGAACAAAATTAAATCTGAAGACAAGTTATTAACTCCAGAAAAATTGCATGAAAGAAATATGGTTACTTCATAATCTTACAGATGTTGATTAATTATTTTCATGTCTTTTCTTTTCAGATTTATTTTATCAATGTATATATAAATTCAATGTTATCTTGTTATAAATAAATTATATTTTTCATAAAAAAATATTACGACTAAATTCATTATTTTTTTCTCAATTTTGTACAAAGTATAAGAAGGGCATTACTGTTCCCAATTCCAAAGCTTGTTTATCTTTAAAGTGTAACAGAAAAAAAAATCATTTCTATGACTACAACAGGTTATGATAAAATGCAAAAAGATTCTTCAATTTTCATTATGAATTTTTTAGCAATTAGTAAAGCAAAAATTCAAATAAATGTAAGAATAGTTCATTGATTTGAATTTTTTTTTTTTTTTACTTGATTAGATTTTTTAAAACAACGCACGTTTTTTAATATATGAAACAAATTTTTAAGTATTTTATTCTCTACTATTAGGAATTAAGATAAACAAAAAATGTGCACCTTTTACAGTAGAACAGTATATGAATTTCTCCCCGTTAACAATGCAAAATTTCTTCATAACCAAGTAAACATAATTAATAAATTTAAATTTATTTATTTTATTTTTTATTAAATTAATTTTTAAGGAATATTTGCTAATAAATTATATTTAAGTTGTGATAAGATATTTTAAACATTTAATTTGTATTTAAATTACTTTAAGCACTCTTAAAAAATTTCTGAATCTGAAATTGGATTTGAACCCTAGTTTTTAGATTAATGGTCATTGATATATATAAATTGTTTTTAATACACTAAGTTATATATGAAAAATAATGTATGTTTTTTTATTAAATTTCTTACTGCTTAACCTCCAAGAAGTGTAGTACATAGCATTGTCAACTAGAGAACCAGTTACTTTCAATTTGGCATTGCTAGTTGACTCCATCTGTGTACATTCAAGGTTAAATTACTCATTAAATATAAATACTCATGTTAATGTAAGTAAATATGTTTATACATTGAATATAAATAAGATGACTTTGAGTTAGTGGCTTTTAAAGTATGGGCCATTATCCAAGTATGGTTGTCAAATTTTCAAGACTAAATAGCTTCAAGCTGCTGCTTCAAAAGAATTTTACATTGTAGAATGATGAACAATCTTTAATCTTATGTAAACAGTAAAATGAGTTTTTTATATATTCTAGCTGCACACTATTTATTTTTTATATGTATGTGTATATAGAGAGCAATTATTCAGACAAAATTTGCATTCTGCAAGCCATATTACACATGTAGAAAGTATTGATTTGATTAAATATATACGTAGTTCATTAAACATAAAAAATGACCATGTCACAATGTATTTCTTTCTGGTAGTTTTATTATGTCTCTTTCAAATTAAGGTAAAGACTGTGCAAGCTACACATATGGTAGCTACATATATGGTATTTTCACAGTTTTATTTAATTTTCTAATCTTTCAAATGATGGTAAATATTTATTTTAATTTTTAAAAATATATTTGTATTTATATATTGAACTATTTCCATTATCTAATATAAGTATTAAATGTAAATTTTATTTAAATATTTCCAAATACTTTATGCTCCCCTCTTCTTCAGGTATTGCTGGTCTAATCAATGACAGTACTAGCATGGAAATTAAACCTGGACCTTTAGATTTTTGAGTAATGAATTTTAAAGTAACACTTTAATCAACTGAGCCATCATGCCAAAGGCAGCAGAAATTTCATATACTTATCTATGAGGTTCTTCTTAATTTCTCCACTTTTTCCTAAGAGCAAAGTTTTTCTACGATAAAGAGCAAAGTTGATTAGTGGTTTCTATACATTATGTATAGTCACATTAGATTGACTTATGGGATTATTTGCCATTATCATGTGAACAGCTTCTTTAATCTTCTTTTTTGTATCTTTTGTTCTCTATCTAATATTTCTGTATTTTCCCAATCGAACATATGCTCATTAGTACATGGTCTGCTACCTTAAACACATCTGTTTTTCTCTTCTAATTATAAGTCTGTGTTCCTGCAAGTGGTTGGTTTCATCAATATTTGTTTTCCACATTTACATATTGGTGAGACCAGTCATGCCATTGAAAAGCACTTGCAAGAACACAAACTGATGTTTAGAAGAGAGACAAGATGTGTCTAAAGTGGCAGACCACATATGTATTAATGAATATATGTTCAATTGGGAAAATATAAAAATATTAGATAAAGTACAAAGAAGAAAATTTAAAGAAGCTGCTCACATGACAATGATGAATATCCCCATGATAATGATGAATATCCCCATAAGTCAACCTAGGGTGACTATATATAATGTATGGAAACCATTGATCAACTTTGCTCTTAGGAAACAGTGGAGAAATCAGGAGAAACCTCATACATAAAATATATAAAATTTCTAATGAATGTTGACTTTGGCAAGATGGCTTAGTTGCTTAAAGCATTACCTTAAAATTCAATATTTAAGAATCTAAGGGTCCGGGTTCAATTTCCATTCTAGTACTATCACTGGTCAGGCCAGCAAGGCCTGGAGAAGAGGGGAAAATAATATCTCTTGAAACATTGTGCATATAGTAACCTATATGCTATTACTAACAGTTGAATGTATTTGGAATATTTAAATAAAGTAAAAATTTTCTAAAGACATTCAATATTTATATTAGATGATGGAAATAGTCCAATATATAAATACAACTAAAATACCACCATCAAAACCTTCAGGAAAATATTTAAAAATATATGTTTATTTATATAAAAAATACTTTTTTTAAGTTTACTATCAAACAACAGGAAGAAAGAAAACATAGAATTAATATAAATTAAGTAAAACATAAATTTGTGAATTTTGACTTTAATATTATAGACTGTGAAATTAATTTTTCTATAAGATTAAATGATTTAGATTTTGAAATCGTACACTCAGCCACTATAAGGAATTACTTTGCAATTATTATTGCAACACTAGCAATATTAATAAAGAAACTAAGTGCATAATCTGTCATTAAAAAACCAATATAGCAAATACAGGGCTTTTATTTTATCTTAATTATATTTTTAAAAACGCTTACGTAATCATGTTATATGGAATTACATCAAAAAATAACTTGGCTTTAAATAAAATAGACAATAGTCGTCAATTGGAAATATGTCTTCAATAATAAAGGTCGCATAATAATAATCAGCAATTAAGCTAATGCGCATGAGCTTTGAAGACTTAAATTATAAATGAATACTTTTAATAGCTGATTATTATTACTGTTTATAAAACATAGCGCTATATAAAATATTTCATAATAAAGGTCACTATAATTTGTTTTAGTTTATAAATAATTATATTTGCTATAAAAATAAATTTTGTTACATTCTTTATCATATCGCCAATTTTTAAGGGTCCATGTGAAACCTTTTATAAATTTTATAAAAGCCCAAATGACAATCATAATTTATTTTGGCAATATTATTTCATAATTGGAAGATTTTTTCATAAATATGTGTAGTTCATGCACATAGTTTTATAAGCAAGACTTGGTACACTTTCACAAAACAGCTGTGATATTTGTATTAATATAATGTAAGATCAAATAGCTTAAATACTGCATAGGGTAGACAATATTATCTCAATAGATATTATCAGTCTCTCATTCACTATTTAGGGATGTTCGTGGAAATTTAATAATACCTAAATCCCGTCAGTGGAGACTATAGGATGGATAACAATTCTCATAATATTCAAACCAAAATTGGATACATAAACTATAACAGACAATTTTTATCCTAAAATTATCACAGAATTGTCTGGAAATGTTAATACTATGGCATAAAACTCATATTCTTAGTACTATAATATTTAAATACTAAAGCATTTCACACATTGAAAAAGACAGTATGATTAACAGACTTTTCTGTCTGATATAAACATTTCCAATGATTGAAAAAATATATAAACAGTCATTCATCCAATCTTCAGATACACTTCCAATCATATCTTGTCCAATTCTTATGTTTATGATACCATTGTTTTTGGCTATAGAATTTATATTAGAAATCAATGTCTTTGAATTGATAGTTTATTCTTATGAAAATAATAATGAACTGTTTTATCAGATCTTGGAATATTGTGTTGTGCCAATTTTCTCATTGTAATTTTGTGTTTTGGACTGCAATCCTTTATTTGATCTTTTGATAATTAATAATCTTTAAGCACTAGTGCTTAATATTATCACAGTAAAACACTAATGATTTTTAATGCTCTATCTAAGTGAGTATCAACAAATATATCCCTTTTATCATCATCATCATCATTTTCAACCATTATTAATCCAATGCAAGATGGTCTGTATAAGTTCAATCCAGCTTCTTCAATCTCTAGGCTTTATTCTCCACATTACTCTGGCACATTTTCCTATTTCATCCATGTAATCTCTTTTTAGGTTTTTTAAATCTTTTGGAATCCAGTTTAAGATTACAACGGTCCACCTATTTCCATTTCTTTTAGCAATATATCTATACTAATTCCCTTTCAGTCTCTTAATTTTTTCAATGATATCAGTAACACCTGCTGTTCTCTCACCTCTGTATTTCATTTTTGGTCTCTTTGTTGCTCCCAGCATGCACCTCTCCATACATTATTGAGTAGTCTGAAGTCTCTGTATTGCTTTTCTGTTAAGTGTTTCATGTGTCATATCGATAGATAAAAACTGGTATAACACATTTATTAAAAACTTCCTTTTGCAAACATATAGGCATATTTCCTTTTAAGTTATTTCTACCAAAAACACTCCAACCAAGTTTTTTATTCTATGATTAATTTCATCCATTATGTTTTCATTTGTAATAATAATCTGACCAAGGTATTTGTGGTTGTTAACTTCTTCTAACTCATCACAAACTCATATAAGTCTGACATTTTATGTGATTATGCTTCTGAAGTCAAGTTTCAGTCATATATTCTTTTATCACTCTACTAGAATCTATCTACAATTTGAAAAAAAAAGCATGTATGTGCTTTTATTTTGTGTAACATGATGGCAAAAATTAGTTTTATAGATTAGTGTTGTGATCATTATATCTAATCATTATAAATATAAATCTTTTAGTGAATAAGCATATACTTATTTTTGCATTAATATATATATATTTATAAAAATTAAAAATTACCCCAAATCCAAAATTCAACCAGACCAGCATAAAAATAATATTAAAACACTACCAAAGGTTTCACTTCTACAAGCAGACTTCTCAAGTGTAAAGAACTACAAAAACTACACAATATATATAATATTAAAAACTACCCACAAATCCATTCACTTCCCATCCACCCTTAATATTAAAAGAACTCTTAAATAAGTTAATTGCTTCAGAATAATAAATTTTCAATAATAAAGACTCTTTAATTCTTCTTTTGATTTCATTTCTCTCAAAGAAGACAACCTTAGCTTCATCAAAATCAATAGTGTGGCCTGTATCTTTTTCATGGACATACAAAGCAGAACTAAGATATCTATTTTTAACTCTACTTTTATGAACCTTTATTCTTTCATTTAAACTCAAACTACTCTGACCTATGTACAGTTGTATTTTGGATTTGGGGTAATTTTAATTATATATTGACTAGTTTAACTTTATGCTTGTAATGTTTATATATATATAATTAGAATGAATTTGAACTCAGACTTTCAATCTCCCTGCAGCTATACACTCCATCTTATACTACCAATATATATGACCACATACATGTGAAAAAGATAACTGATCTTCAATATACTTCAGATTTTCAATGATATGAAAGGCTAAAGAGTTGGGGGTGAGGGGGTGGAGAAGATTGAATCTTGTGCATTAAAGTTTGAAGATTTGCTATCTTAATATAAACTGAGCACTGATTGTATATATGTGAGGGAGCAGATGATTTGGCCAACTGATGGACTTATTCAGCACAGAATACATATATTGGAGATCATTTACATTATGTGATCAGGTGTATTGGTTGCATAAGATAGTGCATAGCTGTAGGGATCTTGAAAGTCTGAGTTCAAGTCCCTTTTAATTACATTAAGTTTATTATTCTGTGCCTAATGGCATGATGGATCACAAAATATGTCAGTCTTTGAAGAAAACTATTGAACTCAAAAGTTTGGTCATCCCCTATTAAAGATTAATTTAATTAAAAGAAATATAGACATTTATTACAAGTCTAAATTAAAATAATTTTAAAAATACTTTATTGTTAAACAGAGTCATTTTCGTCTGAACAATGAGGAATTGCTAACTCATTTTTTGAACTGTTGCTTCATGAGCAGAGAAAATCTTTCTATGAAGCAGCTGCTGCTATTGCTATTTCTGAAATGATAACAGAACCTTTAAATTTGTTTTATTGTTCAGTAATACTCCATTATCAATATATTTATAACATTGTTGGTCACCTCTTTCCTCCAGTTGCTGAATATAATCATATATATTTTAAACATCAGAAATAATCGCTCTTCAATTCTTTTGCAGTTGTTTTGCAATAAATGTATCATGTGTGTAGACTATCTTCCTTGTATCTTTGAAGTGGAAATCTGTCAGAATGTATTATCTAAGAAAATGATATTGTGATGTTTTATTGGTCATATGAGGTGTTATATATCAAAAGTAGATGTATTATTAATGCTTCATTTTTAAAAATATGAGGATACAATTATCTGTGAGTTTTTTAGTTGTTTACTTATCTCAAATAAGCTATTCTTTTAAATGTCTGCAGATAAAAGTGATGAGTTAAAATAGTATAGGTGGCAGCATATGTTGGCATATAACGGGAGCATTAAAGGCAATAGACATTTTTCTGTAGAAATTACTTTAACTACCAATATTAAAAATAATATTCTTTTATCACAATCTAAATTAATATTATAATGGGTTATTTGTTACAGATTCCTAATTTAATTTTAAAAATTCTCTTTTGAATTCTTGCGTTTCAGAAAGTATATTTTCGTTTATAATTCTCAGTATCATAGATTATTTAAAAATACTCTAACATCTGTTCTATATAGATGTGCAAAGTGTCGTCTGTATTACAGCTAACTATGCTAGTATTTGGGTATATCTTTCTGGTTAATGTAAGATATACGAGTCACAATCAATTATATAAAAAGGGATAAAAATGTGTTATTTAATCTAAAATAGTGAGATGACTTTTTAAACCATATATTCATCATCATCATTGTTAATCATTATCAATCCACTGCAGGATGAAGACCTCTCCATGTTCAATCCATCTTCTCCAATCTTTAGCTTATCTTCTCCACATCACCCTGCACATTTCCTTATTTCATCCATACATCTCACATGTGGTCTCTTTTTGGGTCTTTTACAATCTCTTGGAATCCAAAAATTCTTGGAATGCAGAAAGGAGTGTTAACTGAAAGGAGATCTTTTGATTCCTTTTGGAGGTTTTAAAGGAACCAAGCAGGGCAAATTCCTAATGTCCACTCCGTACAATCTTGTCATTGCAGCTGCTATTACTATGTGATTATTCATATACTATACAAACATGGATGGGCTGCTTACCAACATGCACTAGCTGGTATGATGAGTTTATTGGCTTTTTATCTCTGAGTTTAAGATCAAAAAACACCATGGTCTTTCTTCTCAGTTTCCAGATAAAATATAAATTAACAAAGACTATATTTAAAGATGACACTGAATTTATCCTCATTAAACAGTTTCAGCAGTGGCTTCTATATATTATTATAGTTTCTAGCTTAAGTACCGAGCAAACTTTTTGTTATCTTAGTGCTAAATAAATTTGATGGCTCCAATATACAACAGTATTAAATACTTCAGATTTTGAAGAGCATAAATGATGATTTTAAGTTGGGTAACTTTGATATCTTCAAATATAATTTTAAAGTTACTTGTCTTGATGAGTGGTTTCTAAGAGTATAGTATTTGTATTAATTTCAAATTATTCATTCAGAAATGGCTTTCTATGTCAGGAAACTCGGATTGCTGTTGGAAACTTAGAGTTGTGTATAATACTGCTATCTATTAATTTTACAGAAGATAATTATTTAATAGAACTAGTAGACTTCAGAAAATGTTTAACTTCTACTGGAAATAAATGTTTTCTACAGAAAATAGTCAATTTTTGTAGAAGGCATAAATTTCTAGTAGTTTTCGTTAAATTCTTCAATGGTTCTGAAGTCTTTACTAGAGAATTAGTCTTCTGTCTCATGACTTATTATTTTTATGTTGTGCAACTTCTCCTCATAGAGTTTTTCTGTTAAGGAAGTGTCATTCCAATATCTGATAGAAGAGTGATATGATTTATCTGCTTTTACTATAGAAGGAAAAATATAAATGGCTCTTGAAAAAATTGCATACATAAAGTTTGCAAAAATTAATAAGATTAACTGACCTATCAGAGTAAATTAGTGTTTCCTTTAAAACTGATTAAATTTTTTTGGATTATGTCTATCATAACTAAAAAAGATCAGCAAAAATAGCTATGAACAACTCTCTAAGTAAATAACAGAATTAATCAAATTCATAAAAGATTTGATATTTTTAATGTGTAAAAGTTCCATTAAAAAAGTTTCATTTTCCAGGTAAATATTCTTAATATTTACTTGTAATCTTAACTAAAATAAGAATGTGCAATAGTAAATGTTTATACAAAATGCAATTTTTTTGAATGGAGAGCTACAAAAGATAGATATAACTAATCAAAATAAAAATTTAAATTAACTAAATCATAACTCTTTTTAATAATATTACCTCTTAAACAAAGTCCATCTTGACAGAAGCCGGGACACTCGGCACAGTTATAACCCCATTTAAAAGGAAAACTTTTATATGGTATTACATTTCCACTACAAAATCAAATAAATAGATTTATTATTATTCAAAACAGAAAAATAACTTTTTCTTCTGTGTCTCATAAACTCATGTGCTCTGATTAACAATCATTTGCATTTGAGTTCAAGTACTCTTAGCAATACATGTTTTAAATGGCAAAAATATATGTTTTGGGGCATATTATGCTTCTATCTAAGGGCAGGCTGTTATCTAAATGAAAACATTTCACTTATACTTGCATTTCATATAAGTTGTAAATGTTACAAATGTTAACACAATGAAGTCTCTTCTATTGTTCCTTTACTTAGCATCCATGAGAAAACAAATACAAAATTTAATGATTAAATATTAGACCTGCTGTGCATTTCATATATGTATCGTTCTGCCAATAACTTTCTAACTTTGTGATCCCATCAAATAATGTGTACATGGAAAATTCTGATAAACATGGATGATAAACATATAATTACCAAATTTTGATCATTTTCATGGATGGAGGGTTCCAGAATTACATTTCCGATGGTTCTATGTTTTATTTATGACTGGTCATAAAAATTAACAGCGATTTAATGGGTAAAAGCACAGCTGGATGTACCAGATAAAGCAAAGGTGTTTAGAGGTTTCTGCAGAGAGACTTATGACATATATATGTGAAATGTCTTAGCAGGTCTAATATGTAAGCACTCAAAATTCAACTTTTATTGAGTTTTATTTATTTAATTAATATTCTACAAATATACAAATTTACAATTAAATTTTTTCTTGATAAGATTTTTTTTAAAAAAAAAAATCTTTTTTCTGGTGTTCTTTTCGTAAAAATTAACATTGTGTTGTAATAACAAATACCTATCTAATGATTATAAAATAATAAATTTCAATAAGTTTTTTAATAGGCAACTCTTTTCTATGCATGGACCGTAGCATTTAACATTCAAGTTAAAAAACATTATGTTTCAAAAAAAATTCAAAGTGTGATACAGTTAAAGATGTTCTGCGCATTGATGAATTAAACAAGAAAATGTTTATTTAAAAATATAAATAGAATCAAAATGGATTGCAGTAAGTACTTAAAAATGTAATAGAATCAAAAATGACAATACCAGGATATGTAGATTAATATTTTGTAAAATTCTGAACAGAATAAAAGTTTATAAGTATCAGTGTAATCAAACATAAAATAAAACTACTATTTATATTATCACCATATTCTAACTCCGATATTTAGAAGTGCTTTAATTATGCTATTAAAGTGAATTCAAATATTACATATTACTAATATTTAACATTTTTATTTAAATATTTTTATAAAGCTATTGCAATTTAAATGTACAAGTGTGTAAAGTTCTATTATTATTCTTTCTTTCTTTCTTTCTTGTTTTAATATCTATGCATTGATTATTAAAATATATAATTTATAATATTTTTCTTTTTCCATTTTATATAATAAAAACGATATTTTCGTCAAGTGTTTTTATTTCCTTACAATTTCAACTATCCAGCAATTTTCTTCAGAACTACAAAACATTCTATATATGACTACGCAGAAGTGAAATGTGTTATAATGGCATTCTTTTAAAAATGTAAAAGAATTAGTGTTTTTAAAATTCTAAGAGCTAAAGCTATTTTATTATAATTAATGACAGGTTAAAAATTAATTTTATAATTTTAAGGGGTAAAGTTAAGTCTTTAGGATTAAATATTGCTATTTAAATGTCTTATTAATAAAGAGCATTTTAATTAAAAAATAAATTATAGAAAAGATATATTTTCTAAATGCTAAGTTTAGAGAGATAAATAAAACTAAATAGTATTAAGTTATTTAATTAAACAAGATAAAAAAGTATTTTTGTGAATAAAATAGTTGATTTTAAATAAATGATTACATTAAGGAATGTATGTGTGTGTGCTTGGGTAGATTTTATTTTTAACTTGCTTGTTGAAAATTTTAGTAATTATAATTTAAATATTTGATTAAAAATATTATAAAAGGTACTGGAAACTTCAATTGTAAAAAAAGAAAACTTGTGAAAGTACCTTTAAAAGAAAATATAGCACAATAGTTATTTTAAATAATATATATTCCATATGTCAAAGCATCGGCCAGGAAGTGAACCCGTGACAACCATATGCAAGCAACTGCTTGCTTGCAAGGTTGCTGCACTGACCTCTCAGCTACCAACACATAATAAGTTTCAATTTTTCTTTACTAAGTAATTGATTTTTAATTGCTATCTAAACAACTTATACAAATGAGTCTATTCTTACCAATGTTTCCTAGATAACCAGCCAAGAATGTCAAGTTCACTTCTTAAATATTAGTCACATGATTGACAGTATAAATTGACTGATACCTGCACACATTGCTTACTTGTTTTACTTGTGTTTTTGATTTCACTTGGTTTACTCCTTTCTTTGTAATTTTTAGAAAGTTTAATTATTTATAAACTATTATTATTTTGTTTCAAATAATTCATAGATAATTTAAACCATAATTTAGGCACAAAGGTTAAACTGAAGCTACCAGAAATACTTTAAAACTACAACTTAAAAAAAAATAACACAATAAAAATAATAGCTAAGAATTTAATTAAAAGTAACTCATGTTTATTTGTATTTTTCGCTGCCTTGAAGTTTTCTTTGATCATTGTCATGTAGTAAGAACTTTTCTCAATTTTAATCTTACTAACAGACAGTACAATCGTTTAAGAATTTTATCCTGAGGAATGCCAATACTGTAAACGATTTTACATCGTTTTAAGTATTTTTAATAGCTCATAATTCTAGACTATAACTTAATTTGAAATAAATGCATATTAAAAAGCAGGTTTATTAGAATTTTGTCTTTTACTATAAGAAAAGACTATTTAATTCTGCTTTAATAAACCTTTCTTATTATTGCCATTTTGGCTTTTTTTTTAGCTGTGCATTTTGGCAGGTTTTTACAAGTCACGTGATACAAGTTCTAAATTTTTTCTGTTTTCGCTATGTCAGATGATGTTTTGGGCTATTTTTGAAATTCAAAATGGTGGAGATCGCGTACTAAAAGAGCACCAAAAATGGTGCATACAATATTAAACTAATGTTTATGATTATTTAAATGCAATGTTTAAAAGTTAAATTACTTAAATATGTTTGATTCCTGAAAGTGATATTTTGCTGACTTCAAGTTCAACAAAATCAATAATTATTACATAAATAAATTGCTTGAAATAACTTTTATTACTGAAAATAAACTTTTATAATTATATGTAAATAATAATTAATTTATAAAGCGCAAACAGTATTTGAAATTAAACAGAGAGACTGCAAACTTCTCATGCTTATTAGCCAATCAGGTGTTATTAATAGCGATCAAATCATAAATACAAGACAGAATTTAACAAGGAGAGGGCATCCACCTTCCCTTTACTTGTCTTTCTATATATCCAAGCCAGTCTGAAGTACTTAGATTTGAAAGCATGAATCTTCAAACATATTCACATTTAATTCACTGAGTTTAAATTACAAACATTCACACTTTCAAATCTAAGTACTTCAGACTGGCTTGGATATATAGAAAGACAAGTAAAGAGGAGAGTGGATGCCCTCTTCTTGTTAAATTCTCTGTCTTGTATTTATGATTTGATCGCTATTAATAACACCTCATTGGCTAATAAGCACAAGAGGTTTGCAGTCTCTCTGTTTAATTATATGTATTGAAATAATATTCTTAAGTAATCAAGATTACTTTATTTAGGGATAATTATTTTGCCTTCAAAATTATTGTCACTCTCCGATAAAGGAATAGATAATTTATTATAGAACTAAATTTTAAATGATCTTAAATACATTTCACATTAATATTGTTATATAGAACCTGTTCTATTTATTATCATTATTGATTAATGCTATTAAACCTTCTCTATTCATCATTGTTGCTAATAATTGAAATTTTAAATGCTCTTGAATATATTTTATATTTATCATTATATTGTTAATGAATACTTTTACTATAAATGATGTAGAGTATGAGTAGTTTAATTTACTCCTCCATAGAAAAGTTAAATACAATATAAAGGCAGGCCTCTTTGAAAGAAAATAATTTTGTTACTTGGCTTATGAAGAAAAGTCACTTTTATAAGAAGGCAAATTATCTGCAGAATTTAATACATTAATGGATTTTTAAAAAAAGAATTAGTATTGTTATAATCAGCATACTGCATTCAATTTTCGTTTTAGTTTCTGCTTTTATCCATTGTGTGGAGCTACTGAAGCCATACTGGTATAACATCGATAAATTGATGGCTTTTATTTTTCTTTTGGTGTTATTTCTTTCCTTGCAAACTATTTCTGTGCTAGAAGGTTCAAATTTAATGACTAAATGTTTTTTGGTGTTTGGCAAATATTGAATTGCCTTCATTTTTGTTTACCACTCTATTGTACATATATGTGTTCTGCTACTCTGTTGTTTACTGTGGCCCGAGTTTCACCATAATATGTTGCCTTACAGCCAGTTTGAGGGCAGGTAATCTTATATACAACTTGGGGGGGGGGGCTTGGTCTGGATCTATTTTGTCCTTTGTATTGTTGATCATTCTATTTGTGTTTGGTAGAATTCTGAAACCTATTTTAAATTCATTAGATAAGTTTTTGACTAAATGGTTGGCCACTTTGGGAATAAAATGCAATAAAAAGTAGAAAGAAAGAGAACTATAGCCAATATTTATGATTCTATATAATAAATGCTTTCAAAAGTTATTACTAAAAAAATTAAATAAGTGAAATACTTTAACTTTAATTAAAAAAATAAACTGTTGTTTAAAACTAACTCTGCTATCACTTGAATGATGCGATTTTAATTTGAGATGCATAAAATTTTATAACTTGGACGTATTATTTTATATTTAGTTACCTTCAATCTGCATTTAGACAGAGAAATTAGAATACAAACATTGTTGTTAAAACTGAATAAAAATTAATCCCTATATAATAAGAGAGTAGATAATAAAAAAACATCAAGCTGTAAACAGAGGCATGGAGATTCAGGCCTTTGGTATCTCCAACTTAGCCAATGAGCAAACATATTTTGCAAATGCATAATAAGGTCTGAAGTTTGGCATTGGTGGATAATTGCAATATGGTTAAATTGAGATGAGGGATGCAATGATAAAAAAAAAAAAAAACTTGAAAATATATTATTATTATAATATATATTATTATTATAAACAAATATTTAAATTGTATACTTACACAGGACAGTAATCACAAACATAGTAAAAAAAGGAGCCACAGTTTGAAAATCCACAACCTATTTGCCAACTAGTGGCCCATACAATCTAAAACAGTTTAAAACATATGTTTTAATATTTTCTATATCAATAATAAAATACTTGGTCAAATAAGTATCTTCATGCTAAAAAAGTTTTAGTTTTGTATTTTATTTATTTATTAATTGTTGCTGAAAATTGATTCACATTTACAAAACAACCACTCTTTAATATTTTTTAGGATTCAAATGTAGGAAAGCATGGCATGTCATGCGTGGAAGTCATTTTATAAACTAGGGTAATATTGAGCAACTTTATTCTGCTTAATTACAAAATTTTGATAGAAGATGACTATTTTCTTTCAAATCTTGATTTTTGATTCATGGACAGAAGACAATAATGTAAGTAATTTCAACATAAAAAGTGAATTTATTAACACACAAAAAAATTAATATGATAATAATAGCAATATTAATTGCTTGGGGATAAAGAGTTCTCATCCGAAATCATTATATATATATATATATATATATATGTTCAATATATATATATATATATATATATACACACACACAATCTAATTACTTGATTTTGAATTCTTACTTAATGTACTCATTGCTTAAAATGAAAATAGTTCTCAATCAAATATATATCTGAAGTACTACTAAAGTAGCAATTAGACTTTTGTTACATAGTATTAGATTAACTATTATACTGTGTTTTCAACGTGTACCAGTGAGGCTATTATTTTAATTGTATTAATTCTGACTTAGTGCTTTCATGGCATATTTTCTCTCATATTCATAGTCTGGGTCACTTTTCATCCTATGTTATCATTAATGTATGCAAATTAATTAACCAGTCCATTTCTTGGAAATTGAGAAGCAGGAATCTCAACTGTTGATGCCTTTTATGTCATTCATGATGAAATATGCCTCTTTTATTTTGCGTTTGGCATCATTTCTTTCCAAGCATATGATTTCAGCATTGGTGAGTTCAAATCTGTGATTAAATGTTTTTTGATGTTCTAGGAATATTGAACTGCCTTCATTTTTAGTATGTGATCTATTATATATGTACATCTGTTGAGCTACTCTGGTGGTGACAGTAGCCCAAGTTTTCCCATAGTATGTAGCCTTGCAGCTGGCTTGTGGGCATATTTCATCATGAATAACCTGAAGGCCATCAACAGACAAGATTCCTGCTTCTGGATTTCCAAGAAATAGACTGGTTAACTAATTTGCATACATGAAGAGTGACACTGGGTATAAATATGAGAGCAAATATGCCTTAAAAGCACTAAGCCAGAATTAATACAATTGAAATAATAGCTTCACTGGTGTGCATTGGAAGCACAGTATAATAATTATAAAGAATTGGTGAAGTAAATATTTTTTTACAGTATTAGATTAAGTTGTTATGTCAATGTAATTGTACAAGTACTAGGCACAATTTGAAACAGATAGTGTTAATGGCTCATTCATACTATTTTTTGATTTATGTAATTGATATGTAAATATAATTCATCATGTGACATAAATACTAAAAAAATTATAATATATTCTTTAATATTAAATCTCATAAATAATAATGGACATGCATCTTACCTTCTAGTCTATAATATAATTTTTTCCTACTAACTAATAAAAGTGGAATTCTTACACTAGCTATATAATCTTTAAGATATAAGGATTTACATTTTTTAAAATTATACAATCGTTTCAATGATCTATATATGCAAAGTTTAAGACATTGATGGTACCTATTATTCACCATGTCTTGAAATTCTTACTCATATTCATCTCTTCAAATATAAATAAAGTTCTCTTAGATATGGACATAAAAGAATTATAAAGATCTACTATATAAGTCCATATTCCATTATTCATTGTTTCATTAGATCAATTTATGGTAATATTTGCATTTCTTTTTTAAATCTAAAAAATATAACAAAAGTATTTTATTGACTTTTTTATCTATAATGAAGGAAGTATTAAAATAAATTTGGCTTTTTATATCAATCATTCTAAACATTCAATCTTATGAGTATCTAGTACTTGTTCTCTCATCTAAATTTTTGATTATTAATAAAATTTACTTATTTTATGTTTAAGTAAATAATGCCTTTTAAAGCATTGAATTAAATAAACTTTCACTGACTATTTTAAATTTTTTTATTTAATTAAACTATTAGACTAAAATCCTTAATGTGTATTCCTCTTAAAGTAAGCTACAAAATGGTTTCATATGTTTATCTACATGACTAGTTAATTAAAAATACAATTTAAAATGAATTTAGGCTATGGTTTAAAGTCTGTATATCTTAAAAATGCATATTTTAAGGATCCATACAGTTTTGATTCAGTTAAAAAAATTTGTACCATAAATTTATATTATCAGTTAATTATGAATTTATTTAATGCACATTGATTACATAAGTAATATTTACTAAGGCAATAAACCTAAAGCATGTGCGGTTGAAAATGCAAACATAGGGACCTCTACAGGTCTTAACCACAAGCTTACACATTATCAGTTAAGGATATATATATATATATATATGAAAAAACAAATACAAGTTAATCACGTAACCTGCTATCACTTGTTATTTATGTCCAAAAGATGGCGCTATACCAAAACCGCCGAACAAGTGTAAGATTTGTTTTACATAAACGAAAAAAGAGTCAGAAATTAACTACCTCTTTCATTTGCTCACTCCCAGATCAGCTGATTTCAAGCTGGTTTGCTATCCTCAGTGGGAGATAGAGTATAGAAACTAGATCTAAAACACTGACTCTCAAGTGTTTATGCAAAACGTTTCTATCAGATTGCAAGCGTGAATTTTTCAGACCGGAAAAGTCTTCAAACCCAGCCTAGCAAGCTAGATATTTATATGGGTCTGATCTCAGTTCAGAATCACCATATAATCAAAGTCTCTGCAATATATATCATTGCAAGAAAACTCTAAAGGTACATTTATGAAAAAACAAATACAAGTTAATCACGTAACCTGCTATCACTTGTTATTTATGTCCAAAAGATGGCGCTATACCAAAACCGCCGAACAAGTGTAAGATTTGTTTTACATAAACGAAAAAAGAGTCAGAAATTAACTACCTCTTTCATTTGCTCACTCCCAGATCAGCTGATTTCAAGCTGGTTTGCTATCCTCAGTGGGAGATAGAGTATAGAAACTAGATCTAAAACACTGACTCTCAAGTGTTTATGCAAAACGTTTCTATCAGATTGCAAGCGTGAATTTTTCAGACCGGAAAAGTCTTCAAACCCAGCCTAGCAAGCTAGATATTTATATGGGTCTGATCTCAGTTCAGAATACTCTATCTCCCACTGAGGATAGCAAACCAGCTTGAAATCAGCTGATCTGGGAGTGAGCAAATGAAAGAGGTAGTTAATTTCTGACTCTTTTTTCGTTTATGTAAAACAAATCTTACACTTGTTCGGCGGTTTTCGTATAGCGCCATCTTTTGGACATAAATAACAAGTGATAGCAGGTTACGTGATTAACTTGTATTTGTTTTTTCATAAATGTACCTTTAGAGTTTTCTTGCAATGATATATATTGCAGAGACTTTGATTATATGGTGATTCTGAACTGAGATCAGACCCATATAAATATCTAGCTTGCTAGGCTGGGTTTGAAGACTTTTCCGGTCTGAAAAATTCACGCTTGCAATCTGATAGAAACGTTTTGCATAAACACTTGAGAGTCAGTGTTTTAGATCTAGTTTCTATACTCTATCTCCCACTGAGGATAGCAAACCAGCTTGAAATCAGCTGATCTGGGAGTGAGCAAATGAAAGAGGTAGTTAATTTCTGACTCTTTTTTCGTTTATGTAAAACAAATCTTACACTTGTTCGGCGGTTTTGGTATAGCGCCATCTTTTGGACATAAATAACAAGTGATAGCAGGTTACGTGATTAACTTGTATTTGTTTTTTCATAAATGTACCTTTAGAGTTTTCTTGCAATGATATATATTGCAGAGACTTTGATTATATGGTGATTCTGAACTGAGATCAGACCCATATAAATATCTAGCTTGCTAGGCTGGGTTTGAAGACTTTTCCGGTCTGAAAAATTCACGCTTGCAATCTGATAGAAACGTTTTGCATAAACACTTGAGAGTCAGTGTTTTAGATCTAGTTTCTATACTCTATCTCCCACTGAGGATAGCAAACCAGCTTGAAATCAGCTGATCTGGGAGTGAGCAAATGAAAGAGGTAGTTAATTTCTGAGTTTATGAAGATTTTCGTTTATGTAAAACAAATCTTACACTTGTTCGGCGGTTTTGGTATAGCGCCATCTTTTGGACATAAATAACAAGTGATAGCAGGTTACGTGATTAACTTGTATTTGTTTTTTCATAAATGTACCTTTAGAGTTTTCTTGCAATGATATATATTGCAGAGACTTTGATTATATGGTGATTCTGAACTGAGATCAGACCCATATAAATATCTAGCTTGCTAGGCTGGGTTTGAAGACTTTTCCGGTCTGAAAAATTCACGCTTGCAATCTGATAGAAACGTTTTGCATAAACACTTGAGAGTCAGTGTTTTAGATCTAGTTTCTATACTCTATCTCCCACTGAGGATAGCAAACCAGCTTGAAATCAGCTGATCTGGGAGTGAGCAAATGAAAGAGGTAGTTAATTTCTGACTCTTTTTTCGTTTATGTAAAACAAATCTTACACTTGTTCGGCGGTTTTGGTATAGCGCCATCTTTTGGACATATATATATATATATATATATAAGCAAAAACAATATTGAAGCTAAGACATAAAATAACAAACAATACAATCAATCCTTATATTAAATGACTCTTAAAATGAAAATCAAAGTTCTTGAAACAAATGTGCCGAGCCTAGTGACCTGACTAAAAAAGATATAATCTAAATTTCTCAATAATTTAAGGAATTTATCAGTTTTGATAAGTTCTTGTTTTCATTTTCTTTTGAGGCTTATGATAGATTTGGTAAATTGTGTGTATATGCTAGTTATGATACAGAAAATATGTTTCAGCATATTAGTACATTAAGCAATATTGTTTTTATTTTTATATTATCTAATCATGAATTTTTATCTGATTAAAAAAGGTAAAGTTATAAAGAACTTACTTTGATTATTGGAGAATTCTATGTACTGTATTTTATTTATAGTAATAATTTTCATAAAATTAAAGAAGATTGAATAATAAACTATATTATTTTTTATTCAGTTTACATTAATTATTTGTAAGAAACAATTATTGATAATAAATGTGAATATTTAAAATTATATTTTACCTATGTTGATAAATCAGAAAAAGATAGATTATAAGATTTATTGAATAAATTTTATAGTTTTGATCTTTCTATAAAATATATTCTGAAAAGAGATGTGTTGGATTTTATTCATATAAAATATCTGAATTATTAAAGTTATAAATTTTTAAAAATAACAGTTTCTTGTCTCATCATTACATTATAAATTCTGAAAACTATTAATATAGTATTCATTTTTTAAAAAGCAGCTTTAAATAGTTTTTGTTAAAGAAATCAAAAATTTAATACTTAAAAAATATAGCTTTATGTCAAAAAATGTATAATGATTATATTATAAGTTATTCTAATAAATTTATTAGAGTATTTTGTTTAACTTCTTAATATACTTTCATGTAAACCTGTTGTTAGCATTATGAGTAATTATAATTTATTTTAATTTCGGATATATGTTTCAGTTAGTTGAAAGAATAATCTTTGATTAACAAAAAACTTTGAGAGATCTTTATAGTTATTAATCAATGATAATCAAAAAAGAATAACAGAGAGATGAATTCATTACATACAAAGAAGAATGTATTTTGTGCTTCCATAACATGGACTTCTATTTACATAGTAAAAACAGAAAAATAAGTTTAGATTTAATTTGTTTATCTGTTTTTTATTTTATTTTTATAAAATTATTAAATATTTGTTTCTTAGTAAATATGAGCAATATTTAATAGTTTTATTTGATTGGTTTGAAATAAGATATTTTTTTTACATTATTTCTTTCTTAAAAAAAATTATTTTCTGCTAATTCCAAATAAGTTTTTATATATATAAACTAATTATGAATAAAATTAAATTTTAACTATTTAAATTAATTTGTTTGCTAAAAATAGGATAATTTTTGAAACTCTTGAAGATTTGAATTTAAAATATATAATATCAATAAAATCAATTGAAAAGTTGAAAAATCATTATAAATTAGATAACTTTATTGAATAGTAGATATAATTTGTATTAATGAATGTAGTGTAATGGTCTGCTTAATATATATTAAATTGATTCAGGCAACAACTTTATAATACTTCAGGAAGTCAGGCATATATACTTTATATATTTTAATAGGATTTGGAAATAGTTTTCTTAATATGTGGTGATGATGACCACTACATAACCACTAGCTTTAATATCTATCCAAATTATATACAATATGAGCTACTCCTGATGAAATAGACATGGAATTAATATGTACACCACACAATTTATAAAGAGAGGAATTAAACATATACTATAAACAAACAACAAAATAATTTATTTACAAAGTATCATAATTGTCACAAAATATATAATTTTTTTTATTTACTATAATCATAATTCCATTATTACTATATCATATAAGAATTTAATAAGTACTATTCATACCTGAAAATTTTCTTTATAGTTTAACTGCTTTTATATGTATAATTTAAACTAATAAATTTAATTGGATGCTAATGATTTACATAATAGTCATTTCTTAAGTATTTCTTATGATTCACATGCATATGCTAAGAAACAAATTCAAAACAAATTATACTAACAATCATATTTTCTATAAAATGTCTAAAGTTTATCTTGATTAATTTTAAAACATAGATCTTTTAAACACACTATAATATTGCCATAATTACATGACTGAATACACTTTGTTAAGTAAATCACAGGCCTTTAATACACCATAGATATAATCCTATACATAGTTGATTCTTATCAATATAATACATTTTATTTTTATTTTTAGCTTCATAGTGAGACACAGGCATATATCTAATATAAAATGTGAATTGCAAGTTAATGTTTAATGTAAGTCTTGGTACTTTTACATACATTATGATAATCTATGAAGCACATACAATATTCAAGCTGAAGAAGCTATACCCATAAAAAAATATTAATCAGTCAATTAAGGCTGAGCATTTTCAAAGTTCCATGCCTCATAATCATAGCCATATTAAAAACTGCAATAATTCTAGGGAGTGGCCACTTAAAGTCTAAACCACTTTCTAATAATATGTCAATCTTAATTAAATAAAATGCTTCTTTCAAATCCAGTCATAAATTTAAAAAATGAAACTATGAATAAATTCCCCTATAAATATAATATAATTTAACCATTCAAATTAGAGCTATAAACAACTGCATATATATTATAAGTTCTAATGCAAATAAAGTTTAACACACAATAATTGATGTAAGTGTCAATTTGTGTACAAATGAACTCAATCAACTTTAAAATAACATTAAGTTTAATTCAAAACTTCAATGATTATACTAGCATTCATTATTCCTAATACTTAGCACTTCGCATTTTATGGATATTCACATTGTGTGTGTTTAAAATGACTATTGCTTACTATTGGCTATTTTCACTAACATATATTTAGTATGAATTTCAACATGAAAAAAACTTTATTTTTCTTTGGTTTAAAAGAAGATAAACTTTTAATTAATCATATATATGTAAAAGAAAAGACAAAGCAAATTTCATATTTTAGCTGCTTCAAACACAGCCAGAATATTTATATAGGCTAAACAAAAAATTTGCATCCTCCTTTAATCAATCAATTAAAAATTTATTATATATATATGGTATATCTAATAAAATATAGTTAGTTATAATTAAATTACTTTAAGAAGTCATTTTAAAATATAATTTAAAATAGATATTATTTTAGATGTCTGTCTAATTGACAAACAGTTTTTTTAATTTAGTATTGTAACTGTATATTCAACCCTGTGGGTTAAATTTATGTTTTAAAGTATTAAAAAAAAATTTAGACTATAATAAATGAATTTTCTTTTTAGTACTATTATAATAAAAAATCTTACTTGAATGTTTCAATAGTATGGATTAAAGTAATTTAGTTAATATAATTAACTATTAGTTATTTAAAAGTAATTTAGATTGTCTAATATTTGCTTGAAAGAATAAAATTGGCAGTTTAAATTTTAAGAAAAGTCAATTTAGAGTTTGCCATGTTTGAAGTAAATGTAACAGATAAAGTTATTTCATATTGTATAAACATGGTTATTTATTTCTGTCAAACGTTTTAGTTGTTAAATTTTAAAATAAATAGTTTGAAACTAATAGTTTATTAAATATCACTTTAGATAAGGTATTAAATATAACAGATTGTGATAAGTGACAATTTCACCTGGTTTTAAATGTTAGTCAGTAATTTATTTTTTGTTTTAAAATAACGGCTATATTTAATATACATGTATGTGTTTGAGTGTATGGTGCATGCATGTGAAATATTTAAAATTAAAAAGATTTATTAAAAGTAAATGTAATTTTTAAAAAAATTAAATTAATTTCCAGTATTAAAAGCTTTTGATTAGCATAAAATAAAAGAAGTAAATATAGTGAAAATAGTGTATTGAATAAAAGAATGTTTAATTTGAAAATAAATGAATAATTTTATTTGAGTTAAAAAATAATTTACTTAATAATTTTTATCAGAGTTAATAAAATTAATTATGTGATAATTAGCATGTAGTTGAATCATCTGAATTGATAAAGTTCAAGGTCAGAACAATTAAAAAGTTAAAACAATACTAGTAATTTACATATTATAACAAAATACTGGAATAGGATTCGTTTGAATACAGGAAATGCATTGAAAAATTTTGATATACATAGGTGTATAGAAAAATATGTACTATTATAAAGAGAATCTTAATCTAATCTTATTAATTAATTTAGCTTCATTTTAGTTTTGACTTAAATTGACAGGTTGTATTTATTATTATTATTATTATTATTATTATTATTATTATTATTATTATTATTATTATTATTATTATTATTATTATTATTATTATTATTATTATTATTATTATTATTATTATTATTATCATCATCATCATCATTATTATTATTATTGTTATTAATATTATTATTATATTATTATTATTATTATTATTATTATTACTTTTCAAAGAACTTTATTAAGCAATCAAGGGTTACATAGCTTATTACATATAGTATGATACATGAATTTGTACCATTTAGTATAGTAACAGTGCTATAATGACATGTACATAAGAGATATACAAAAAATATAAATGAGCATTTTAAAAAAATTACTAAAAGAAATGATATATATACATGAGAAATTAATTGGACAATTAGTTACTTCTTAAATTAGAGTACATAAAAAATATGCATGAGCATTAAAAATATTACTAAAAATAAAAATTATATATATATATACAAGAGAGATTAAATGGACAGTCAGTTAAAAAAAAAGAATTACTAAAAAAAATATGTATATAAATAATATATATACATGCGAAATAATATGGACGGTCAGTTACTTCTTAAATTAGAGTACATCTATACAGAAAAAAATATCTCAAATTGGAGAAAATTTATGTAAGTTTATTCAGGTCTCTTTTTCATCATCTCACTGGGGTGACAAAAATGGGACATTATTACTTTGTGCTAAGATCTAAGGTTTTTATTCATTAAAGACCAAGTGTCTTGAAAGACTTTTTCTGATGTGATTTTTTTTTTTCTCTTTCTCTAATACTTTCCAATTTGATTGAAAATGTGTTTGGGTGTCTTCTAGGGTTATTATTGTACATGAATGTACATCTGGTGCACCATAGTGCATATAGAATAAAAGTGCTTGCCCGAATTTGTGCATATATACCCTTATTAAATGTTTTAAATAAATAGTGCATGTTGACATGCATGTTATTAAATAGTCTAGGGATTGCTATCTGTATGTTGTCAAAGCATTGACAGTCAAAGAATAGATGAACTTGTGTTTCCATTTCTCTGCGACAAAGTGTGCATTGAGCATTTACTCTCTTGCACTGTCTTTTATATTTATAAAAATAAAGAATAGGGAGGCATTCCAGATTTAGTTTAACTAAAACGTGAAAGAATTTTGGCTCCAAGTTCCAAAACCTAAATTTTTTAATTATTTGATGGTTATTGAGATTTAAAATTGACTTACACTCATCATTAATTGAATGTGGTTGGAAGAATGAATAGACTTCCCAATATCTATATTTATTCAGGGGAGGGTGGAAATGAAGGTTATCAATGGAGAGCAAACGGTCAATAAGGTTTTTCCAATAGCCTTTTAAAGGTGGTGGTCTATCAGTGGGTGTAATTTTGAATGTAGAAGCAATTTGAGAGAATAATTTAGTAATAGATGAAATGAGGTTTAGTGTTTTCTGTATTCTAAATGTGTTAACTGAATGAAGTCCCATCCCATTATGAATTAGTTGACACTGAAGTTTTCTGATCGAAATGGAAATGATACGTTGACCCCATAAAAGTTTTCTGAGCATTGAGTAGATATATGTGAGAAAAGTTTTTGCGTATATAACTACTGGAGTATAATATATAATTCTTGTATTGATTAGCATGTTGAATTGTGATACTTTTGCGTAAACTGAGAGATAAGTTTTCATGAGCGAGCTCGTTATATTTTCAATTTTTATTTTGAGTATGTTCTGGATTTTTACTCGCATTGCTGCATAGCTCAGATAAAATGGGAAACCCAAAAAAGGGGTAGGTTTTCCTTTAAAGAAAGGATGCTGGATAGGCTGTCCATTAAAAATTTTCCATGCACATGATTTATCAGCATTGAATTCAAGTCTATACTCCCTTGAGTATTCTTCCAGTATTTGCAACAGCATTGGCAGATATTTTTTATTTGGCAGGAACACCGTGATATCATCCATGAAGGCTAAGCATGGTATGTTGGTATTTATTCTTGAAATGTATATGCCAGGTATGCTTTTTTCAATTTTGTTCAAGAGTGAGTTTATATATGTTGTGAATAAGATGGCACTTAATGGAGATCCTTGTGGAATGGAGCAGTAAGGGTTGAAGGAAAGTGAGTACTTTCCATTCATTGTAAGGTGTATTTCTCTATTAATCAAGAGGTTGGTAATGATGTATAGTATTGATCTAGGAATTGGTGTATCTACTAATACATTAATAAGTTTTTCAATTGAAACTGTGTCAAAGGCAACTTTAATGTCTAATTGAACAGCTATTGGACTTGTCCG